>KN514012.1:56424-80578 GCA_000787155.1 Scartelaos histophorus
GCATACATCTTTTTAAAATTCCTTCTCTTTTCACCAAACGCTGTTCTTTCAATTCCTCTCATCATAGTGAATACATACGCTTAATCTGTGCTACATGTGTGATTCTCTTTGATACGTTTCTTTTTTTTTCCCCCTGGGGCCGATCTAACTGACATCTGTTAGAACTGGAGGAGATCCACCATTACTGGCTTCTATAATGCTTAAAGACCGGGCATTTTGCATCCATGGGGTATTAACTGCTAACGTATACCATTTAGATCACCATGTTACATTTATGGTTTTAAAAATGCTGTTTTTGAGTCTCCCCTCCTTTTGCTCCCTGTGCTAAGTCGCTCCCCCTTCAGAGCGCTATCACAGCAATCCCTCAAATGAAACTACTGCAAATCGCATCAGGTTTGTCTAGTTGTTCAGTACAGTTTTGTGTCATGTTTTTGTATATTTATGGAGAATTATGTTGCGAGAGCGTGGATGACGTAGGCATGTGGGCGGAGCTTTGTGCAGTCTTTTAATGCTAACTGTGAGGATGGTTTAAATAGAGCCTGGGAGAGATCGCTAAATTACTAAAACATGCAAGGATGATATCTTAAACCACTTCAGGTTTATTTTTGATGACAAACAATGTTAGAAAATGGTAAAAAGTCCCTCCCCAGAATGGCATAATAGCCCCTCTTTAAAGTGCTTATGATGGTTATACTCATTTTACTAAAACATGTTTATAATTGAGATTTAATAAAAAAAAAAGTTTATGGGCAGCAGATGTGACATACGTAAATCTAATTTCAAAACTGTCATTAAGCTGCCGTAATATTAGCAAGCGCCAATTAAAATTAAGGAAATGTACAAATGTATTTGATTACTAACAATAAATGACATCATCCTTTTTTTTGTTAAATGAAGCTTCAAACTGTCACAAAAATGCATTTGCTCAGTATAAATGGTCTCTTTTGCATTTTGGATGGAATTTTCCATTTTAGAAATCAACGCTACTTCTTGTATTTTTGTCCTTTTTTTCTATTTTTTATTTTTTTGACAAACATGACACTTAAAGGTGCATTGTGTAACTTTTCTAGTGGAGGGTCCATCACCTACTTGTTTCTATGGATATGTCATTACTCTGTCTGGAATGTTCCACAGTGTGACATTAACCAGCTCTACCTTACTTTTATTCAAACACTGTGGTTTTATAGCTCAAAAATACATAGAAAAACAGGCATTCTGACTGTGAGCGGGGTCGCCTCTCCACAGATCTGACCTGTAACTTGGTCTGGTTTGGTCTCCATGAAGATAGAAAGGTTTAATACTATACTGTGAAATATTCCAGGCAAAATAACATCTCCATGGAGAAAAACACTGACAGACTCTCCACCACAAATCTATGTGTGTGATTTCCTTTGATTCATGCACATATTTTTTGCCGAGGGCCCATCTAACTGATGTCTAATTTAACATGAGGAGATCCACCATTACAGGCTCTAAAGCTTAACGCTGTGTGCTGTTTCCTGCTTCCTCCGCCTGTATAATGCAATGCAATAATGACATGAATTAATGATCCATATGAATAAAACACAGCACAGTGAGTTCAAATCCCACAAGTGCTTAGTTCCAGTTATGTAACTTTACCGCCAGTGATGCAGTACAGATCCCCAAGCAAGTCATTCAATCTGGCTAAGGTGAAGAAATCACAAACTGTGTAAATGTAAATGAATATAACGAACCCAATTGGCACCAACATTTGAGGTGAGCATGTGGGCGCTTCTGGCTCCATCAACTCTGGCTACCATTGATTTTACATTGAAAATTGTTGCCCCTCTTGTCTTAAAATGTTCGTATTAACCCACTCTACATGATCTTGGGGTTTTTATTTACCTATAATTCTTTTGACGCCCTTAGTATTCTTTGAATCATACATAATTCCCTTTTTTATCATATTTATGTATTACATTTAATATTATTGTTTTAAAATTAATTATTTAAAATTACCATATTGTTTTGTAGTTTCCTATGATTAATTTCAATGTCATTATTTTTCAATACTTCATATTACAGGTTTTAATTTAAACTCCTGAACATAATTTTAAGGGGGTATATATGCAAAATAAGATATAAATTATAATAATTTAGAACATAAAGCAACATAAAACATAGTTCCAACTAATCATTCCTAGAAAACATGACAGAACCGAAATGAAAAAGAACAAACAAAACAGGGCAGTAAATTAAAAAAAAAAAAATGTTATTGCTTTGGCATGAATGTTCCACAGTATAGCATTAGACATTTGCAGTTTATCTAGCATTTCTTACATTCTAAGTATGTTTTTTTGACATTATAAGTATGTTTTTTTGCATTCATAATATAATATTATTTTGTAAAATAATGTACTCTTACAGACCTTACCTGTAACCTGACCTGGTTGCGTCACCTCTTTGAAATGGATAAGTTTAATGCCATAGTGTGGAACATTCTATGGAAAGCAATAACATCTGCAAGGAAACAGCAGATGGCTTAACTTCAATCAGAAAAGTTACGCAGTGCGCCTTTTAGATAAACATTGCTGCTTAGATCCCAGCATATAAAGACATCTGTGGTGCAATAAAGGAAGGGGAAATAACCAAGAATAATGCGTATGTACTAACAAGGCCAAAGTTCCTGTTGCATTGTGGGGCGTTCAGCTGGTCTGCCTTTTCTCCGTATGTTGCTATGGCTGCTATTCAGGAACTCCGGCTCCCTCCCCGTGCTCAGGACATAGAATTATATATGGGACAATGGTTTTCCGGTTCAAATTACCCTAATGGCTGCATGTAATTGTGTTTGGTTGCTTAACTGCCCCCACTTATGGACTTCCTGAACAAAAACGAAGAGTTAATTAGCAAAAACAGACATGTGCGTTTTGAAATTTTATTGCAAAGATTATTTTCTTGTTTATACCATTTTCTCCATATTATTTGTAGCATTACAGTTGAATAAATTTGAGCAATAAGGGAGTGAATCATATTTTTAAACATTTGAAATCAATGAGTAAACTAAGCCTTTGATATATATATTTGAAATTAAACCGACTCAAATTTTAACCTGAAATTCTAACTGCGAAAGTGGATCTTGAAAATTATGACTGATGATTATTCAGAACTAAACCGCTCTGTAGTTTATAAAGACATCACAAACGAATAGCTCTAAATCAAACCTGTTGAGCTATTTGACAAAAAAAAAAAATGACTTTTGCTTCAGTCGTCATGGTTACTGCTGCAACTAACGAAGGCCACCAATGGAGAAAATTAATAGAAAAGTGGTTTCTGACGTGCGGCGAAACCAGAGCAAACCTGCCTGTTTTTGAGCTTTTTTGCATTCGTAAAGACGCTGTAGCTGATTTTCACTCGTATAAGACGTGAAAAACACAATTAGATCATTTTAATTGGTTTGCAGCGGTCCAAAGTTGTTCCTCACTTACTTTATGCATCCTACTTATTGAGTTTATAAGAGCTTTTCACAACTTTCAGAGACCAGAGTGAAGTTTTGTACCAAACCGAAAAGTTACATATCGCCCCCTTAAATACATGCAAAAACTCACTTTACAGGCTATTTAAATATATGTCTACAAAAACTACTAAATTACCATGACTTCTTTGCATCTCTTCATTAAGGATATATAAAGTACAGATCCAGGAGCCAAAGGGTTCATCGTGTACTCTTGGGGATTCTACTTTGGCCATCTTATTTCATCAGTGAGATTAAATGTGGTCTGTGGGAGGTCAGGGAAACTGCAAATTAATCATAGAACCTATATCTAGATATGAGGAGATAGGTCAAGGGGTTTGAATATGGCACTTGTGCATTTTATATTCAGGAATACTGGATATATAGGCCTGGTTTATAGATTCATTACTAGTATTTTAAAATCAGAGATGGGTAGAGTAGCCAAAATTATACTCAAGATTCAGACTAATATTACTCAAATAGAAGTATAAAGTAGTTCGCAGTACTACCTCTTCAGTACAAATAGTTGTGTAACTGAACATAGCATCTGATTTACAATTTGAAGGTAAGATATGGGACAAAAGTATGTTAAATAATACACACATTTTCAAAAGTTAGAACCACAGACTGCGCATTTCTGGCTCCATCAGTCTTAAAACGTTTGCATTAACCTGCTCTAAATTATTCTACTGTGTTATTTTGTCAATGGTTAAATTCCTATTCCTATTATAGAACTCAACTCCAAATTCACCCACGTTGCAAAAAGGAAGTGAGCATGAGCGCATTTCTGGCTCCATCGGTCTTCAAACGTTTGCATTAACCCGCTCTAAATGATTCTACTGTTTTATTTTGTTATTTTGTAAATTCCTCTTCTTATTATAGAACTCAACTCCAAATTCACCCCTATAACTGCAAGCCTCGCTGAGCTTCATTTGACTGGAACCGAAGGCTATGGATGATGTCACACTTCCTTAGTTCACAAACATGAGAAAGACAAACTATAATACTCAAAAAATACTTAATGGTGCCTGATGTCACACAGTCTTAGTTCACAAACTTGAGAAAGACAAAATATAATACTCAAAAAATACTTAATGGTGCTGCTTTTTTCTGTGGAGATGTCATGGGATGTTCCACAGTGTGACATTAAACAGCTCTACCTTAAATTTATTCAATTACAGGTGGTTTTATAGCACAAAAATACCTAGAAAAACAGATCTGACTTGTAACTTGGTCTGGTTTGGTCTCCATGATGATAGAATGGTTTAATGCCACACTATGAATCATTCCAAGCAGGGGTGTACAAAAATATTTAAATAACAAAATGTCATAACGTTTAATTTGATGATACAGTATCGATATCGTGGGTTTCTGTATCGATATATTGCCAAGAGTATTTTTAGGTATATTTTACTGAATCTTTTTGTGTAACAGCTACAGTTATGTTGACATTTTCCCTTTTTTGACGAGTAAAATGGGTGTTTTTCATGTTAACCTTTTAAATACTGAGTCGTAGCCACCTTTATTTAAAAATATATATCGCAGTATTATCAGTGTTATGGCCATATTTGAAAGTGAAGAGGTCTTTAGTGAAGTCTTTAAATAAGCCAGCGTATGTGCCGTCTGCCAAGTGAACTGGAACCAGGCCAAACAATATTACTGCATCCAGTGTAAAACATATTGCCTACATTATGTTAATTCTTCCTGGAAAGGCCTAATTGAGGAGTACATGGAGTTATACGGATAAAATGTTAGAGGTTGGGAACAATAGACTTTCAGGAATATTTTAGCGTGGTGGAGATGGGACGTTGGAAGGTTATGGAGGCTTTGATTGGCTGACATAACGGTACAGTGTGTAACTTTTCTACGTCATTAAAGGGCCCATTTTACACCATTTTCCGATCTCTGTTATAATGTTGTTTTCTCATTGCAAACATGGAGTTGTGTTTTGCACCTGTCAGGTTTTGTCCCCGCTGAGACCTGGTTTAGTCCAGATGGACCTTTGGACCTGGTTTAATAGTTATAGCCCTACAATTTCTGGCATAGAACATCTTATTTTTCATTTATTCAGCTGTATTAATCCTATTAAGGGTCCGATATTACACAAAATTGATTCTTGTGATGTTGTTACCTCTTCCAAAACATACCTGGAGTTGTGTTTTGTTTAAGTCACACATATTTAAGTAATTCTTTATTATTAGTCTGTCTTTAAAATGCTTTGTTCCACTTTGTGATGTCACGAAGCTGTGGTTTTTAAGATAACATGTCTTTTTTATCTTTTGGAAATTTCAGGGTTGAAATGATCCAAATGATTGTAGCTAAAATTGAAAACGCAGTGGAGCACTTCCTGTATTACCACATAACTTCAATAAGTGTTTTTAGTTTGAGAGAAGAACTCCTAAATATGCAGGATTTGGATGTTAAATATAGTGAATGAAACAAAACACAACTCTGGGTATGTTTTTGAGGAGACGACATTATAACATAGATCAGAAAATTGTGTGTAATATAGAGCCTTTAATTCAAATGTATAAAAAGTACAGGAAAAATATACATTACTTATTCTGTTTGAAAGACATCCAGCTATTTACCTATTTACACTCAGCTAGCACAGCCTGGGCTATAAAATATCAAATTTCTTCTGTTTCCCAATACTTACTGTTGTTTAACCTTGGGCCTCTGCGAGATATAAGATTCAATAGCTGTTCCACTTATCAACAAAAAGTGCAAAACATGACATCCTCTCCCCCCATGTCCTCACAAACCCTCCCAGCGGCTCGCAGCTCCGTCTATCTTCCAGACAGTTCACTGGCCTTTTGCCGAGCTCAACATGACGCTGCAAAATGGGGAAAAAAACCCCTCAAAAATACAATTTTCTTGAGAGCAGACACCAGCCACTTGTTGTGTCGGCGCCTCTTGACATTTGAGAAAACAGCGGGAGACGGATTGTGAGGCGGAGAGGGAGGTCGGGGGAGGGGACGGATGAAGAGCGATCCCCCCCCGTTTGGTTCAAAACAAATATTTACGCAAATATTGATCCTACTGGTATCGAAATAACAGCAGCAATGCATGGAAATTTGCAGTATTGGGTTCAGTCGATAGTCTTTTTGGACTCTCGATTGACTGATCCCTCATGATACTTGAACTTCAATGTGAACAAAGCTCTTCAGAAGTTACTTACCGGAAATAAAACGGTTACACAACGCAGTCTGATCAATTAACTGCATGTAACTGCCAATAAACCTGAGCAAACAAATCAGCACCGGCGATGTTTTACGAGTCTCATTTTAAAAAATAAACATTATGACATTATGAAACTCTATTATAAGGTCTTACATTATGCAACCTTGACTCTTGTGAGCTTTAGGTCGTGTTATAATATTATCTTCTCAAAAACATACCTAGAGTTGTGTTTTTTTTCTATCTCTGTGTCTATATTCAATTCAATTCCATTTATTTTTGTATAGCCCAGAATCATAACAACAGTTATCTCGGCGGGCTTCACAAAATTGTTAAATTAGCAAAAAAAGATGTCAGAGAATGAGCAGAACAAGAAAAAAAATAAAAATAAAAATAAATAAAATAATAAGAATAATTCGTAATTAATTAATAATTCAAAAATACAGAAATACAGAATGTCCAACAACAAGCAGGCAGATGGATAATTGTCCCAGCATCTCCTGTCCTTAGACCCTCCTTCTTTGGCAAGGAAAAACTCGAAAAAAAAACCCAGTGGAAAAAACCGAGAAACCTCGAGGAGAACCACAGTGAAGGAGAGATCCACTCCCACGGACGGACAGGCATAGATGGCCAGGACGTATCCACTGCCAATAAGGTTGTAAATCTGTAGACCAAAGCTATTGGCAGAAGGAAACTACTGATCTAACAGGACGAGGACAGATTAATCCAGGACATGAAGGGGGGAGGGGTCCAGGTCCTGGACACTAGGGGGCACCACGGCCCAAACTGGAACAGCAGCATCTGAAAAGGAGAATGGGACAAGGGACGACATGTGAATAGCAAAGAACAGACTACGAATGAACTTGTAATTGAATATTCTTAACAGTAGGAGGAGAATAAGTAGAGGAGAACAGGTAAAGAATAAGAAGAGAATAAGTAGGAGAGACCAGAGGACAGTGCTCAAGTTGCCATACTTTCCCTAGTAATTTATATGCATCTCCAAAGCTCAAAATGCTCTTGTGAATGATTCTAGTGAAGGCGTATGGAGTTTAAAATTTGTCTTTGAAAGAAAAACTATGAAGGACTATGAAAAAAACATCAGAATTTGGGCCCTTTCACTTTTTCTGGGAGTGAAGTATAGCAAATATACCCACGGCAACAACTAACGTGACCCAAATTCGGTAAATGAGACAAGTTTATTATAAAGCCAGTGTGTTATAAAGTGGATGTATTATTTGCCCTGTGGAGCTGGAGTGACGGTGAGGGGCCAGAAGGGCTCTCTCGGGCTGACATGTGCGGTGTAATTTAGTCCAATCACTTGTATTGTTTTTGCTGCTCGAGGCAAAGCTCCGGCGCTGACAATCGGATGAGAAACACTTCATTAAAAACACTGGCTTTCTCCGTGCACATTGTCCCAGCTATTGTCCGTTTGGTGCCTGGCAAAAGACGGCACGCACATTTCAATTAACAGCTTTTGGAATCTGGCTGATGATGTGTAATTTGGACTGTTTTTGGAGGCTGTGCGAGAAACAAAACTGAAGGGTTAAATTCTGACAGAAAGACTTGTTTTGCTGGGTGGTATGACAAAATATTTATAGTGTTTTCATATTTTCGGTTTTCAAATTGATTTCGTGATTTGCGATTCAGTTTTCTTTGCAGAGCCACGGCAAAAAATGAGTAAAGACTAGAGTTTGTGTTTATTACTCTCGTGGGCTTGCCTCTCCACAAACCCGACTGCTTGTTTCCACGGAGATGTCGTTCCTTTGGCTTTAATCTTTCGCAGTGCAGCATCTTCTATCTTCGAGAATGTTCTGAGGTATACAGTAGTTTTAACACTCTGTTCCACCTTGTGATGTCATCTGGTAATACAGGAAATGCTCCACTGGGTTTTTAAACTCCACGCACCTTCACTAGAAACATTTGGATGATTTCAGACCTGGAACTGCCAATATTTACTGAGCAAAAGGTTAAAGTTTGGTGCTAACTTGAAAACTACCACTTCATAAAGAGTTACTCAAAGATCTGTGAAACAAAACGCAACTCCAGGTACGTTTTTGATGAGATAACAGGATTCTAAGAGGACTTTAAGCTCACAAGAGTCAAGTTTGCTTAATATAGGGCCTTTGAATTATAAATGAGGCTTCCTAAGACTTTATAGATTGGCGCTTAAATGCCAAAAGTACTCTGAACTCTCTAAACCACGAGCTTTTAATAACAAAATGTGATTGCACAGGCTTCAGAACACTACCTGTCAATGTCAGCCAATCACAGCCCACTCCCCCGTGGCTCTCAACCAATCACCTCTCAAGTTACAGGTGGGCGATATGCCAAAAAGTTGCCCATAATTTCATTGTTACGGGTTCATACATATTGATATCTTTAAAATGTCTTTAGGAGATGACGTTTTAGCTTTAGAGAGTTCATACCTCACTGTGATTGGCTAACGCTTCTTGTCACTCACCAGGAGGACAGAGGCTGGCCAATAGGAGGAGTGGGCGGGGCAAATAGTCTGTCTTTGAGTATAGAGCTTGACCAAAACTGCAGCAGCAAAACTATCAGCCTCCTCAGCTTCTCCTTAGAACTTTACTCTAAAAACTTTACAAATCCAAAATTCTAACCACTAAATAAATGCAATCTTATCACTTTTAGCATCCAATTTTAAAAAAACAAACATAATACTTTTCAGTCTATAGAACTTATATTAAAGTTGATGCGTTGGACAAATATTTAACTAAATTATTCATGGGTTTTCTGTTGCATGGCTTTTGAGAACTTTTTTATTGATACTTTGGAGCTGATATCATCAAGTAATGCTTTCAGTGTGATGCTAACTGAAAGCACTACTCTGTTAGAAACTGTTACTCAAGTTAGACTTTAATCTGAACTTTATTTTAACACGATCTGACCAGAAAGAAACAATTCAGCTGGAACTACAACAGGCTATTGGATCTGTGCTGTTAACCAAGCCTCAAAAGCATAAAATTACACAAGCTAGTTAGCATTAGCACCAAATTTCAGTTAATTATTCTCGCTATTTTTGTCGAAAATCAAACATCTAAACAGGACTACGGACACTGTCTTCTGATAATGTGTTGTTTAAATCTATTTTGTGTTTTTTTTTTTAATTTGTCTGCTAATGTGTGCGTTGTGTCACCATGGTAACGATCGAATATTCCCTCATATACTGTAGCATAAATACATATAGCGATCCCCCAGCATGATGTTACTGCAAAGATTAATATTTTAGAATTATAATCACATCAGCAACAGTCTTATTTTTCCATAATTCTGAAAACCATGGACGATTGTTACTTTAAAATCATAATATTAGCGTTTTTTTTACCCCCTCAGCTTGGTGAAAAACAATGCACAAATGACAGTGCCATTACCCAGCGGTGTTTTGCCTCATGCTGATTGCCGATAGTTATTTGCTTGGTTGCATTTATAATCTTATTTTGATTAAGGGAAATAGAGGGTGCTTGTTTAATTGTTGATGGTATAATTAGAAAAATGGCGCCGCAGATGGTCCTCGCACACTGTTGAAATTGTCTTCAGATTTTTTCCAGTTTTTGCTATTGTTTGACTGCTGGAGTAGGTATTTTTTGCACAAAGTTCTCTTTATTAGCCTCAATGCCGATGCTGGTGACTATTATACAAATGTGAACGGGAAAAAGAGATGTAACCTGCCTGTCACCATGGAGATGCTTTTAACATCTGACATTAAACTTTTCGGTCTTGCATGTATTTAATGCCAGTTAATGATAGTGCTTGAAAATACCCTCAACAGCCAAGCAATCAGTGAGCAGGGTCGCAGATCTGACTTGTATCTTGACCTGGTATCACCTGCTTGTCTCCATGGAGATAGTTTAACGCTATACTGAGGAACATTCCAGGCAAAAGAATAACATGATCATGAAGAAGCAAGAAAAAAAAAAGTTAAGAGAAAAAGTATAGAAATGTCACTTTATACATACAGTATTTGTCATTTCAACTCTATGTTGGTCATTTTTTTACATTTTTTAAACAATACTTAAAAATTACTTAAAATTAATTAAAATTCAAATGAATGAATTAATTAAAATGACTTAATTGCTTAAAAAATAATTAAAATGACTTAAAATTGTGAAATTGTATCTTCAAAACAACATCTCAGATCTACACATATTTAGATCTATTGCCTATTTCAGACTTCCTACCAAATAACAGAACTGAAACAAGATCTCACAAGACAAAATTGGCAAGTTTGTGAACATGTATTTTTACATTATCCTTGGACAAAAAAGGCAAACTTTTCTGAAAAACTCTGAACTTCTGAAAAAATGACTCCAAAAATACAAAATAAAACAAATTTGTGAACTGAAGCTCTTCTCTTGTAAATAACTCCGTGTCCACCAGTGCTCTGGCCAGAAATGAAGAAGCTGCTTGAAAATATCTTCACTCTCAAACAAAATCCAGTTGAGAGTTGATTTTTTTCTTTCGCTATTGTTGTTTTTTCATTCTCGTGGACTGAATCTTGTGAAAAGTCTCGTCTCCTGGATATTGATCATGTGAAAACTGCTTTATGTGGTTTAGTTTTACTGTATACACATAACATATAACATAAATCAATTCCACACCAACATCTTCACATGCATTAACAGATCTCGCGGACGCTCTAGGCAACCATCTCTATTTATTCATTATGTTATCATCCATTAGCTCAGTGCTCCGCCGCACCGTTCAAGTTCAGCATTGTTTTCTCCCGCGCTGATCGTGACTTGACTAAACGCCTATGCACACCTCAAGGCTCATCTGTGCTTTATATCTGTCCGTGGAGACAAGTGCGTTACAAAACATTCACTCCAAACGCTCTCACCTTCCTCTACATTACTTATAACGCCGGATGTGGCGGTGGCATTTATAGGTGCATTGCGTAAGTTTTTATATTCAGGGTCCGTCACCTGTTTGTTTCTATGGATATGTCATTGCTCTGCCTGGAATATTCCATCGTACGACAATAAACAGCTCTAGCTTATGTTTATTTAAATACAGGTGCTTGTATAACTCAAAAATACCTAGAAAACCAGGCATTCTCTAACTACATCTTGTGTGGCCTCCATGAAGATAGACAAGCAATAATATCTTGGAGAAAAGCATTTGACAAACACTTCACCAGAAAAGTTATGCACTTTTAAAGACCTACTGTATATTATGCTAAGTTTCTAATCTGTGTTATAATGTTTCCTCATCTAAAACATACTTGGAGCTGTGATTTGCTTCGTTCACACACATTTAACGCATAAATCCTGCATATTTAGACTCCGTTCCACCTTGTGATGTCATGATGTAATACCGGAAGTGCTCCACTGTGTTTTGAAACCCCACAAAACTTCCCTAGAATCATCAGATCTGGAATTTCCTAATAATAAAGAAACGTGTGTGAATGAAACAAAACGCAATGCTGGGCATGCTTTTAAGAAGGTAACAATATTCTAACCTGACTTTGAGCTCACAGAGTCAATTTTGAGTAATATTGGAAATTTAATCCTGCTTGTAACTTGTATTGTGTTGCACTGTGCTGGTGAGATAGTCTGTTCAATGGGGTTGCATAACAGCTGCATTGCAACAGCTCCCAGAGTTGCTTTGTATAAGAATGTAGGGGGTAGATTGACTGATAGCTGCATGCTTAGATAGTGATTGATAGACAAACACAAATAAAACCTACAATGAAAAGGCTGTCACTCATGTGGAGCTGCACAGAATACATATTTCGCAAATGCCAACCGTAGAGGCGCACATTGTATTGTAGCGCTATTATATAATGCATTGTCATCGTAAGGGAGAAATGCCCATACAAACCACGCTAGAGGGGGTTGTGTTAAAGGTGCATTGTGTAACTTTTCTGGTGGAGAGTCTTTAAATGCTTTTTCTTAAGGAGATTCTATTGTTTTGTCTGAATGAAACCTTTCGATCTTCTGTGGAGAGGCAACCCCGCTCGCAGTCACAGTCAGTGTTTTTGAGCTATAAAACTGCCTGTAATTGCATAAAAGTAAGGTAGAGCTGTTTAATGTCACACTGTGGAACATTCCAGGCAAAGCTATGACGTATTCATGCAAAAAAAGCAACCAACGGACCCCTAACCAAAAAGTTACGCATCCACCTTTGAGGCATTTCACCCATTTTTCTCCAGTCAGTATTTTCCAAGCTATTTAAGTGACCCGGCTGCTCTCCCCAATCTTCAATAACTCTATGGTTTTAAAATGGAAGCAGTTAAACAGGGCCGAAAAGGTTACAAATGACTCTCCTTGTACCTCGCACAATAAACTATGTTCTGAACCCCAAAATCACGTCTTTTGTCTGCCGTACGAACCCTCTCCGTCAATTTGAGCTGAGAAAAACAGTGATTCAGAGCGTCCTCAGAGTACCCCGTCGTATTTCCTTCACCTGTAATATCTATTCTTGAGTGGCGCTGTGGGAGAACAGAGGACTCGCGCTTGACCTAAGGATCCTACATTACGCAAAGTGGATTCTCATGAGTTTTAGGCCATGTTCATGTTATCACCTCCTCAAAAATATACCTGGAGTTGTGTTTTGTTTCATTCACACATGTTTGAGTGATCCTTTGTTATTAGTCTGTCTACATCTCCACTTTGTGAGGTCATGTAGTGGTAGCAACATTTTTCTTGTGGTTTCAGTAGAGATTGGTGATTCCAGGAGTGAAATCATCCAAATAATTCCAATGATGGTGTATGGAGTTTGAAAACACAATGGAGTGGGTTTACGGCAACATTTTTCTTGTAGTTTCAGTAGAGATTGGCGATTCCAGGGGTGAAATCATCCAAATAACTCCAGTAATGATGTATGGAGTTTGAAAACACAATGGAGCCCTTCTTGTATTGCCACCTGACATCACAAGGTGGAAAAATGTTTTCAGTTTGAGAGAATAAAGAACTAAAGATCATCCTAAAATAATCACCTAAGTCACAAAAAAATGCCATAATTTCAATTTTGGGGGGAGTTTTTTGTGTTTCCTGAAAAGCCTGAAAAAATGACTTATGCGATTATTTTAGGAAGGTGTCGATATGCAGGGTGTTTGTGTTAAACATGTGTCCATCCAGGTATGTTTGGGTTGAGGAAACAACATTATAACCTTGATCAGAAAATGGCATAATATGAGCCTTTTAGCCAACACATACTGTATATATGGTTTACACATTGTATAACATTGAGAGAATTTTATTTATCCTCCACGTACATCTCTCAGTTTCACATCGACTCACAAGAGCTACTTCTACAACAGTTGAAGGCTTAGAAAAGTGACTTTGGTAAATGACTTTCCAGTAGCTTTTATAGGAGAGACAAACACAAAGATTGCAGTACAGAAATGCAGGACGAATGCATTATTAAAACATTTTCAATAAGACAATCGATGCAAATCCTTTTTCTCCACGCTCACCTTGAAATGGCCCGGTACAGTCTTTGACAATACCCAATATCTACTACAGCAGAGTCTTTCACAATGAATTCACAAAACTGGTAAAATAATCGTTAATTACGCATTTATGTGTGTACTACTCTGACCTCTGCACATGCATCAATCTGGAATGGCTGTCGGGAAAGACGGGGACTTCACGGCGAATGTGTCAAACGGATTGACCAAAACGACACAACGGCGGAACAAGTCCAGTCCAGTCGAGTGAAAAGCGCAATATAAACATCTCTAATTGGATGCAGACAGTACACAGTGGACTTACTTTGACCTCAAGAGCTGCTTATCGATAATTTACATTGACGTTATGTGTTTTTTTATGGCAAAATGTTGCATATCGACACCTTCCTAAAATAATCCCATAAGTCATTTTTTCAGGGTTTTCAGGAACCACAAAAAACTCCCCCAAAATTGAAATTATGGCATAAATTATGGCAAAGTAAACTTAGGCAAAAAGTGAGGAAGGTGACGATATGCGAAAAAAAAAAAAATCTAAATGGACTTAAACAACTTATTTTCAGGAACTTGTGATCCGTATGAGCATTCATGGCCCTGTTTAGGTGTTTGATTTTCAACAAAAAAGAAAGTGACTAACTGAAAAACCTTTGGCTAATGCTAGTTACCTTGGGATTTCGTGTAATTTTACGCACGAGGGACTTGTTTAACCGCACAAATCAGCTCGTCTGTTGTAGTTCCAATCGAGCCAGCTATTTTTGTCAGGAGTTAAGATAAAACTCAAATTAAAAACTAATTTGAGTAACAGCGCTTCTAGCAGAGTAATGCGTTCAGTTAGCTTCACATGCTCAGGCAATGCTAATGATGTAAGTATCAGTGTAATATATCTGTACTGGGGCGAGACAAATTTAGCTGAAATACATGTTCAAAATCAGGTAAAGGACATTTCAATAGTCCTAAGTGGTCTATTTCTATTGTATGTAACATTTTAGCGAGATGGGTACTTACAGTAAAGCTTGTAGACATAACTCCATTGGGCTCCGAGGGCTTTTGACGGCTCTGAAGTGTCATCGTATGGAGGACTCGTAGGTACAGTACTTCAGGATTACACACGGTCTCGTTCATGCGTCACCTTTGAGCTATTATGTTTTGTATCACATAGCTAGAACGCAGAGTGATGCTTGAATGTGTACTATATATTTCCTTTATATGTAATTTTCACCCATAGACGTTTGACAATATTCTTTATATTTGCCATAAAGTACATTATGAAGGCGCACTGTGTCTCTGTGAAGATCTGTAACTTCTTCCACCACCTACGTGTCTCCGTGATAAATATGTTATTCCTTTGTCTGAGTGTTCAACAGTCTGATATTCAAACTTTTATCTCCATGGAGATAAGAATGCCACCGAGCCAAGTTATGGGTCAGATCTGCAGAAAGGCAAGCCCACTCTGAAGTAAGAATGCAAGTTTTTCCAGTGTATTTTTGAGCAATAAAAACACATGTAATTGAATAAATATTTGGTAAGATTAATGCCATGTTCCTGAACAATCCTGGCAACCCTAACTTACGCAAAATAAAAGTAAAGTAGTGTAACCTCAAAGAGAAAAGTTGCGCAGTGGATCTTTAAAAAGCTTCCATTCTTACTCTCTTTAGGCTTGCCTCTCCGTCGATCTTACCTGTAACTTGGTTTGCAAGCGTCACCTGTCACGATTATGGAGCGAATGAATACTGCACGAAATTCTAAAGGCCCTTTGACCGTCTGGAAGAGCGATACGCAAGACTAATGTGTTTTTCTGTAATGCCATACCGTGAAACATTCCAGGCAAAGCAATAGCTTCTCTTTGCAGACGATCGTGCGGGAGATGCTCCACCAGAAACTATATCCAACCTCATCGATTTGCACGCTAACATAGCCTTGACTTTGGTAATCGTCTTTTCTTGCATCTTTTTAAACCCTTGTGTTTGTGAGTACCTGATTTCCTTTCGCAACTATTCATCATTTTTGCGTCACGATCACAGCCCGCTGCACTGTCACATGTAATCAGACTCACTTGTGATATTCTCTAACGGTGATTTCTGCAGCTCTCGTGAAGCCCGTTGGAAAGCTGGCTTTTTGGTCCCATTGTCTGCGGCTTCATAATCGGATGTGTCTGCTGCAGTTACTGATCCGCTGGACATAATGAGAGGGGGCCTGGCATTCAATTGGCAATTACTATGGCAACGCTGCTAATTATTCATCACCCTCATCGTTCGTGGATAGAATGCATAGTGCAGGTTCCGAAAGTCGATTCCAGATCCCATTACGTTGGTCACAAGGATGCAGATTTTTTCAATAAAGGTGCACTACGTAACTTTCCGGCTCGTCTCCAGGGAGAAGTTGTCGCTCTGTAATCAGACTCGCTTCAAGAACACCGATATTTCTGCACCTCTTGTGAATCCTGTTGGAGGGAAAGCTTGTCGCTGTATAATCGGACGTGTTGGCCGAAGGTAGTGTTCGACTGGACATAATGAGAGGAGGCCCAAGATTGGTAATTACTACGGCAACAGTGCAAATTTTACAGGATGTGGCAAAAAGTGCACACCTCAGAAATCAACAATGTCTTCAATACTATGTAACTTTCTTGGAGACATTTTCCGATCTATTGGACGTAATGCGAGGGTGTGTGTCATTCAGTTGGTAATTAGTATGGCAGCGGTGTACATTTTTAATCACTCTTGCAATCAGGTGTAGTAAAATTAGCATAGGTCCCAAAAATTATTTTCGACTCCGTTCTGTAGCAGTGATATTTCCGCACCTCTCGTGAAGCCCGGTGGAGAAAAGCTTTTGGGCGCATCGTCTGTAGGTGTAGCTTCATAATCGGATGTGTCTGCGGTAGCCACTGATCTATTGGACGTAATGAGAGGGGCCCCGGAATTAATTTGGTCTGAAGAGGGCCCAGCTGCAGACGGTCATCAAAGTGCTTTTGAAATGTTGATTTCTTTTGGATTCAGTGAAAAACCTGTTTGGTACCACGTCCTTTCACATCTGTCTATCTATTTATACCACATAAAAGGCTGGACCTGTTTGAAGTTCTACAGTTTAATGCATACGTAGAATGTCTTTCAGTACGTCTGCTTGGCTTATGGTTTTCACTTTCTTGTTTATTCAGACTATTGATGCAGAATAAAAAAGGTTTAAGATTGTCTGAAAACTCAAGAAAAAGTGGATTTAACACATTTTCAGGAGCCTGTAATCAAAACGAGTGTTCATGGTGTTTGATATTCAACAAAAAAACTGCGTTATTTGAGAGGGACTTAACGGCACGATATTTAAAATAAACTGACCTATAATTTTATAACTATGAGTTTGTTCCCCTGTTGTAATTCCAACCAAGTCTGCTCTTTCTGGTAAACTTCAAATAAAGTTCAGATTAAACTTAATTTGAGTAACAGAGCTTCTAACAGTGCAGTGCTTCCAGTTAGCTTCACACCCTCAGGGAATGTTGGCGCAAAGTATCAATATGTGCCATTTTCAGGACCATTCAAGACGTAATAGAAGTCTGTAAATTAACCTGAGAAGTTGGCTCCCATCAAACCCAAACCTACACAAAAACGATGTCAATCTTATGTGCCCTGTTTGTGAGGTTTTGTTTGTGCTTCTTTACTTTTGAAGATATTAATAATTCTTTTATAGGTCAAATTGGGGTTAGTCGGCCCCCCAGGATGCTCTAAAACAGCTCAAAATAGAATCAATCATTTGTGCTTCGTTTGTGCTGTAAAAAGTTTTGTTTGTGCTATTATGGTTCTTAAGATATTAGCAGTTTTATTTTGGGAAAATGACGTCATCTGGCCCCTCAAAATGTTCAATAGCTTCAAAACAGGCAGAAAATAATATGAAATTTTGTATTTCGCTTGTGCTGTGACAATTTTCACTTGTGCTACTGTAGTTCTAAAATTATGAATTATTATTTTTATGGAAATGATACGATGCCATTTCCGCTTAGTTGACGACTTTATCAAAAGTCGGCAAAACTAGTGAAGCTGTCAGATGAACATGGGACGCCTGTGTTTGCCAAAATATAGCAGTCAATTTGCAGAATTTGTACAGACATGGCGCATTCACACGGGATTAAAATCTCATGCATTTTCCGCAGTTCTTATAAATCATCAAAGATCCACAGGTAATATTAATCCTGCGCGAATAGGGCTTTACTCACAGTGGGAAAAGTAACCAAAACTCAGTCAAAATTGACTTAAATAGGAGTTAGAGCTGCTAGAAGAGCACAATTTCTGTAAAAAATGGCTCGGGTAAATGTAACTGAGAACTACCCTCCGGAGACGGGACTATGTGGGTGAAGCTAACAGCTCATTCTGAAACACATTCCTCACCCATGGTTCAAAATTGGGCCCTGTAAAGTGTAACACATGAAACACAAAAACGTCAAAAGCGATACAACTTAACTGGATTCAAGCTCGCTGAATTTCAAAAGCTGATTACCGCTTTGCCTGTTGCCAGAGGTTTTCAAATGAATCCTGAGAATTGCTGAACAGACAGATAGATAATATATTCTCCTCTTTATATTATTTCTCACCCCGTAGCGTTTCTTGCCTTTTTGTGCCGTTGCGGTTCTCTATGGCGCGTTCTTCATCATTATCGAGCGCCATTATACTCTTAAAAATGAAATGTTGACCCTATTTGAAGATCTTATGTCACCTTTTTCCATTTAAATATATAACATCGTGGATTCTTGTGAGCTTTAAACCAAGTTAGAATGCTGTTAAGTCCTTAAAAATATATATGGAGTTATTTTTTGCTGCATTTTCACACGTTTGAGCAACTCTTTATTAGCCTGTCTACACCTTCAAAGCTCAAAATGCTCTGTTCTACTTTGTGATGTCATGAAGAGCTAGTTTTCAAGTTAACATCTACCTTTTTTACCGTGTGAATTGATGCGATTTTGTTGGCAATTCCTAATCTGAAGACATCCAAATGATTCTAATGATGGCGTATGGCGTTTAAAAACACAGTGGAGCACTTCTTGTATTGCCGCAAGCTGGAATACAATGTTTGAGACACAAACTCCTCCAAAACAGGCAGGATTTGTGTGTTAAATGTGTCAAAATGAACACAAAACACAACTCCAGAGAGCATGGATCAGAAAATCTTTAAATCTAAACTCTTTGCTTTGTATTAGCTTAAAAAATAAATGGAAAAGGTGACTTAATATTTTTAAATCGAGTTAAAATGTTATGCTTATGAATAGGCACGTCTGGTTTGGGGGTTGATTATAATGGGGCTATAAGAGTGAGGGATGAAGAGGAGACTGTTAATGTGCACTCCAGAGATGGCCATGCAAAGCTATTTTTATGTTTCATTTTTAACAGTTAGAACCCTGAGGTGAGGTCCATTAATGCCTCCACGCTGAGAACATGAGTTATTTTTGCACTAAAGCCTCTCTGGATGTTTTAATACAAGTGGCATTAGTCAGGCTGTTATGGTCCGCACCTTTTCCTGCACTTGTACCATATTTTTACAATTTTTTTTATGTATTATTATATTATGTTTCATCCCATTAGCTCTTGTAAGTGTTTTTTAAATGAAAACGTTGGAGCAATTGGTCATATTTCCTAGATTAGAGGATGATTGTCAGTTAAAAGAGACGAAGGTAAAAATTAGAGCGTTTTATGTCTAGCTTCAGGTTATAATTATGATTTAATGATGATTACAGATTTTTGGGAGTGGATTTGTTAAGACTAATCATTAATCATTTCGCACAAATATGGATGAAATTCATTTTGATCCCAATACCACAAAAATCTGGCCATTTAAGAGTTCATATTAGTAGTTTCTGAGCTACGTTATAATGTTTCCTCATCAAAAACGAGTTGTGGTTTGTTTAATTCGCTCATGTTTAACACACAAATCCTGCATATTTAGGCTGAGTCCACCTTGTGATGTCACCTGGTAATACAGGAAGTGCTCCATTGCGTGTTATAAGCCTTAATTAGAATCATTTGGATGATTTCAGCTCTGGAATTTCCATTCTCCACTAAACAAAAGCCAAAAATGTTGCTGTTAACATGAAAATTACCACTTTATGACATCATAAGGTGGAACAGAGCATTTTGAGCATTGAAGACTATTAATAAATGGTTACTCGAACATGTGAATGAAACAAAACACAACTCCAGGTATGATCCAGGACCTTTAAATACCAAAAAATACTAAAAAATACCAAATCTTCATCTAAATAACTACAGCCCTACTTCACAGAGATCTATTTTTAACGATGTCTTGTCATAAAATGTTTGAAATAGGAAAAAAACTATGAGTAGAATTGTTTTTGTGCCTGCCCTTGGAGCGTTAGACCCTCTTTGATCAGTATAGTCAGTCTTTCAGGCCCTCTCACATGTTTGTCTCTCTTTCTCTCTCCGTTGTAAAGCTTGGGCCCGTCTGCTCTGAGCTGTTTGTGCTTCCTCTTTATTGATGCCGTCCCTTGATCATTTTTTACCTGCGCCTCCAATATCCTGCTCTGTTTTATCTCCCATTTGTCCTGAGTGCAAATATATACAGAGGGCCAACTCATCTCATCTGTGCACACAACACTGCGCCTTTTTCAACACAGCGCTTTTTTAGATGTTTGTGTTCCCTCTGTCAAACATGTATAAATTTAAGGCTTTGATATTTTCATACATCAAACTTACAGCAATTATTATTCTCTAGATTGTCTCAGAATGCTATGATGACTCTGCAGTAATCAGGCATTATGTTTCAGTACCAACGAAGGACAGTGAGAACTGAAACCGCTCTTCGTAGCAAAAGGTTGAAAAAAAAAAAAAAAAAAACTCTTTCTTTAGACAATAAAATGTGATTTTCAAGATTAAATTGTTGTACGTTCTTCTATATTACCATGCAGTCTTATATCTGTGTAATAATTCAGTGGTCCAGGTATGTTTCATAGTGATCCATGCTAGTCTATGTGTTCTTATACTTGTTACTGATACAGCTCAAGATCTTTCTAATGCTATGTGGTTCTTTTCTGTCCTGTCAATGTGGTTTATTAGAATCAAAAGTTACTCAAATGAGTGTCTAGTTTTGATGCTAGTTATGGATTAATGTCTGATTTCCGATACTGTTGACAATCCCACTCTCGAAAGAGAGAGAGAGAGACTATTGATCCAGAGGGAAAATCTGCAGAGTTTATCTGCAGGAACATTTACTATGCGCTCTATGTACTCTGACTATAATCATTTAACTGCACTGAGCAATAAACAGAAATAAACAGAAGTATAAAGGAAGACAAGTTATAGTCCCTGTTGATTAGCTTTTGTATAAGTGTCTTGCCCAGGGACACACTGGCAGTATGGACCATCAGTCTCCATGTTAAATCTCTAGTTCCAATCAGTTTTATGTTTGAAAATAGTCTCCCCGTTCTGTAACTGCTGCAGTGAGCCTTTTGATTTTGGTTTTGAAAGCTTCATATTAACCCGCTCTACATGGGTCCATGTCCCATTTGTTCTTTTGAATTTTCATTTTACAACAGTAAAATGGGAAAAGAGTTTATTCCATTATTCTGTTTTAGTGTCAAAAACAGATTAAAGAACAACAGTAAAATGGGAAAAGATTCAGTTTTAGTGTCAAAAAACAGATTTCAAACTTTATTTGCAATATTTAATTGAAAGTTTATTTCAAATAACCCCAATCAAAAACAGTCTTGGTGCCTATTTGAGTTTTGATAGTTTATTCTCTCTGGTTGATTTGCCCTGAAGGTTCTGCTGCTTAGTGCGCCGAGTGTAAATTCAGTGTCAGCTGAACAAAGGAGTTTAGCTCTGCTCTCTATTTCTAGTCATGGAGTTCAACAATTACTTTGTAGATGTGAAGGTAAACGTGTCGCTGTAAAAGACAAGGACATGCTTGTCCACAAAACTGCAATGATTTTTTCTAGCAGTAGAACTTCCAGGGCAAAGAAACCAGAGAGACTAAAATATCAAAATTGAAATAGGCACCAAGACTGTTTTGATTGGTGTTAATGTTAAATATTGGTAATAGAGGTCAAAAAGTCTTTTTTTGACACCTAAATAGAATAGTGAAATAACAGTTTTCACATTGTATTGTTTTTCATTGAAAAGAACAAATGAACAAATGGCAGACCTACATGATCATGGTGTTTTTATTTCTCTATTTTGTCTGCAAATCAATTCCTAAATTGGCCCATAATAACTTCCAGCCTCAGTGAGCTTCATTTGACTGGAAGTGAAGGCTGTGGGTGTCGTCACACTGCCTTAGTCCTCTTCTGTACACAGCCTGTGCACCTCTCTTATTCCAGTACTGCAGCGGCCTGTAGTCTCTTGCCTGTAGCGCTGTCTGTGTGATGGCGTTGACTCAGTTCTGTGTTTGAAGTAATGAACGTCCAAAAATGAACAGCATGCTCCATAATTGGTAGGCGCGCAGTCTCCTCACAGCCCCGCGAGGCTGAGCAGTCCCTGGGAGAGTGGACTAGCCCACACCCCCTGCTTCCCCAGAGCTTTCTCACACTTCACAGGGCTGCAGACACTAAAGGAGCTCTGGGGACACTTCTCCAGTCTTATATGCGTCTTGTATTGATCGCACTGGGGTAAAACAGGTTTGAAATGACTAAATGTGCAGCCCGGTCACATAAGCAGAAAACATAACCAGATCGATGGCATAAAAGGTAATAAAGATGTAGTCATTATAGCCGGCAGGGATTCAGGGCCTTTAAATGTCATGTCCTCAAATGAGCTATTGGCTGCAGAGGAACAATGAATACATTAGCATATTAACAAAAGTGTGAGTGCTTTGTTATATTATGCATGGAAACTAAACAAAAAACACACAAGATGAAACTTATTCAAAGTTACACAATAGGCTCTATTCACGCTTACATCACAAACCAGGAAGACTTTTGGAAACTGCAATGACAGCTTCCTGTGGGCTCTTTTCCCAGTAGTAACTCTGACAACATCTAAGAAAAATAAGAAAATGGCCCAATTTTCTTCATCTCCATGTCACTGTAGCCTTCTGTTATGTTCAGCTAATCAGCAATTCCAACCAAACCTCAGTTTTCATCATTTCCCCACTGACGCACAACTCAGAGCGCACTGGGTACATGCCATTAGAAAAGATGTTGGCGACAAATTCAAGATGATTCCAAACAGCACATACGTATCTTCATTTTACCGCTGATCACATTTACTTCAGTAGGTTTTATCAGATACAGAAGTCGCCATCGCATGTTTCCAAACGTCTTCCTGGTTGTGACGTAAGTTGTTGTGCACAGTTTTGGGTCATGCGTTTTTATATTTTTTGAGAATTGTTGTGTGGGAGCATGAGTGACGTAGGCTTGACGTAATTGAGAGATTGCTAGATTGCTAGATTGCATGGATCATCTCTAAAACCTCTTTTGGCGTGTTTTTGATGAGGGGACATTATAAAAACTTTACCAAAAAATCAACCCTCACACTCTTGAAGTAGAAAGTAACACATTTTTCAGTCTCTTATCTCAGTGTATTAATTGCTGTCCGCTTCCTGTTGTGCATTCTAATGACTCTGTTCAAATCAAAGGAAAAAAAGTTCTCTGCTGTTGTGCATATTATTTCTTACAGATCAGACCAGAGCAGCAGAATCAATGGACCCTGATCGTAAATGACATTGATCTGAATCCATACCATTATACTGTACATCTGCTTCTCAATGCCCATCCCATTAGACCTCAGAAGCTAAGTATGGCCAGACCTGGTGAGCACTTGGATCTGCTTTGACTCTAGGGATGTTGTATCCTTAGGCAAGACACTTCCTTTCACATATCGTATAGGGATGTGTGTGCTACATACATAAGCTTCTCACCACCGGGTATGGAGTGTATGAACAAAGCAATGTAAAGTCCTGTGTATCTTTTCTGCTGGAGTGTCCTGTACGTCCTCGTCTCCATGGAGATGTTGTTGTGTTGTTCAAATTGCTCCACGGTATTGCATAAAAACCCACCCCCTTTAAACCCACATTCACTCTCTGGCTTTTAACATGGCATGATTTATGGGGTCCTCTATGTCTTTCCTTTTTTTATTTTTATTTGTATT
>KN514013.1:0-10799 GCA_000787155.1 Scartelaos histophorus
AAAAAAAAAAAATCATAAAAATAAAATTGAAGAGGAGTCAGTCATTTCAGAAGTACTCAGGTAAGTTAAGGTTACGGTCGTACTTGGGAGCTCTATGCCAGGGAACGGAGCTTGTTGTTTGCCTGCTATTATCAACAAATAAACACCACGTTAACAAAAAGCACATTTATCTGACATAAACATGTGAAGCCAAGACTGTAAAATCCTCTAAAAATAAAAGGTTACTTCATTTCTGAGATTTAATTTTTGTCTTTGTCTGTTTTAAAAGAGGATTTTTAAGTCCAGGTTATCAGAGTTTCTCTTGTAGCCTGACAGAAGAGCTTTACATGTCTTGGCTACTTCCTGTAGCTTTTGTCAAAAGCATCAGAGGTGGTATTGGAGGTTGTCTGGTTAGGTTTTACTGAACTGCAGGGAAAGCTTCTGTGCCTTGTGTCTGAAACCTTTTCCAGGAGACAAAAGCTACAAAGAGTAGCCAAAACTAGTAAAGTGGGATACACTTCTGGTTGACTGAAGAGAATTCTTAAAACTGTTAAAAGGTTGTAGTCTATGAATGAACATAAGCTTACAGATACAGAGCAAAATTATACTGGACAAAATGCTTGGAAGTCATTTGCCAAGGACACAATCTTTAGAAATTTTAGTATCTGTTTATATATGAGCTTTACACACTGTAGACACTGCAAATATGAAAAGAGCTGCACAGGAGCTGTGTTAAGACTGTCGGCAATTTAAAATGAGTCAATGAGCCTTAAAGCCATAAAGTAGATATTTAGTACTTGACTTTGCCGGTTAGTATTTTTGCTTCATGAAGAAACAATAATGCATATGTACATGCAGCGGCACAAAAAGGCACATTTGTGAGTTTAACTGATGATATGAAGGATTCATATAGTTGAAATGTAGTGACTGCACGTGTCAGTGGTGTGACAGATAGGAGTGGAAAATAAGGATAAATGTTGTAGTGCGTCTTACAGGGCAGCTCAAGGCCGGTGTGTCCAGTGGTGTTGCGCACACTGGGAGGGGAGTGTCTGCCGTCGGCCATGTCTGACTCGGAGCATTGAGCTTCTCCATGGATCACAGCCAGCCCCAGTCTGAGGCGCTCTGCGTACGACTGCGCTCTGCACACACACAAATACACAATTATACCTCACACGTGTTTCCGAGGGGCAATCAACAGATCAATGTGTCACAAACATTTGGTGCAACATAAATTTTACTTAGAGAGACCTCATATGCACTTTCTGATGTTGTTACTCACCTCTTAGCTGCTGCTGGTGACTTCGCAACAATTATTGCATTTCTGTAATCTGGAATCTGTCAACACAAACAAGAGCTCATACTCAAACTCAAACTACATGCAATATGTAATCTCATATTATTATTTAAAAGTCCTATACTACACAAAATCGATTCTTTGCTTCTTGTGAGCTTTGCTACCTCCTGAAAAAAAAATACCTGGACTTGTGTTTTGTTTCACTCCAAAACTCAGAATGCTCTGTTTCACCTTGCACTATGTTTCTGTTTTACCTTTAGTTGCAAAGAGAATTCCGGGTAGTAAATAATACACATTATTCTAGTAAAGGTGAAAGGAGTTTAAAAACACAGTGGGCATCTTCCTGCATTACCTGTTACCCATTACAGAATGGAACAGAGTATTTTCGTTTGAGAGAAACACTCCAGGTATGTTTGTGATGAAGAAATAACATGATAACATAGATCTAAAAATACTGTGATGTATAGTAGTACCTATACACATACATCTCTAGATTTAAGTGCATTATGTTGTGCAATGATATTACCTCTTCTTGAATATACTGTATCAAAAATGGGGAGGCGCGCAGGTTGTCCACAGGAAAGCTGAAGAAGCCCTGGATCTCCTTCTGGTGTAGGTCCATTGTTATAATGTGAGTTAGGCCTAACAAACAGAAGAAATATTAATTTTCATACTAAAGTGTAATTAACCTCACACTTACGTACCAGCTTTAGCTAACATGGACGCCAACAGTTTGGACACGATGGAGCCCCTCTTCCTCATCTTGCACTGTTTGCTGTAGGGGAAATATGGGATGACTCCTATGATGTTCTTTGCGCAGGACGTTTTGAGAGCGTAGGCCATGACCAGCAGCTCCATGATGGCTGTGTTAACATCTCTGAATAGAAAAATACAGAAATAATTTAACAAGGTTTAACATGTGAAAAGATCAGAGCAATCCTTTGGTTTTGCACTTACCTGGGGATAGTCTGGATGATGAAAATAGTCTGGCCACGTACAGATTCTTTGACATCCACTCTAGTCTCTGTAACAAAAAAGAACTTAAGTTTTTTTTTTTACTTCTTAAAATGTTTAGTCTATTCCATTATTTATATTTAGGGAGGCTGGCTGCAGAGTGCAGAGCTGGTTTAATGCAGGGTGGGCTGGGGCACGGTGGAATGAAGTGGCCTGACCCCTTCCTGATGCAGGGTAGAACGTGTGGAGCTTAAGTTCCGCTGTGCGTAAAAGTAAAGATGTAACAGACTTCTGTAGCCTAACAAGAAAAGATGAAATATGCCCCGATGTGTAGATGTGTAGTTTGACAA
Source organism: Scartelaos histophorus (assembly GCA_000787155.1). NCBI lineage: Eukaryota > Metazoa > Chordata > Actinopteri > Gobiiformes > Gobiidae > Scartelaos > Scartelaos histophorus. The sequence continues at coordinate 2,578 of KN514013.1, forward strand.
GGAGTGAGACGGGGAAATGGGGAGAGAGACAGATGTAATGAAGGAGGACACAGACAGAACCCACTGAAAACCAGCCCATCCTCAGAATCCAAACCAGTGTCTGTGTGTTCCCCTCACAACAGCCACGTGTGCAAGAGAATTTTAATGAAATAATGGCCATAGGTGCCTTTTTGATTGCGGCAACTCGGCATCACTTCTGGTTAGTAACCATGGTCGAACAAAACTGAGGATCTGACAAGCCTGCATTTTGGATTGCTTCATGGAATATCCTCATAGACTAATATTTTGTTTTGCTCAATCCACTACCTAAAAATACTCACAAAGCTTTACTTTACTTTAAGTTTAAAACTTTAACACTATACAATTCTCTTAAAGGTTTGTGATGAAACAGGGCTGTGGATGATTTTGTAGTGAATTTAAATGACATACTATAAATGAATGAATCAAAATCGGCCCCACATATCGGCAGAGACTTTCAGTCATCAGTTGCTCTATTCTACACAACAACAAAAAAAACGGAACAATTGAGAGGAAGAATGGAGAATTGGTTGATCTTGAGTGCATCCATTTTGTGTTATCATACTTGAACTTCAACTAAGATATTTTATTCCTGGCACATTTCAGCAAACTTCTGACAGATTGCAAAAATATTATTATTATGGCAATCCATTATGCATTGAATGATTGATTTGGGACAGCTTTGTTTGTCGGATTTGCGAGGAATTTATGCTTTGAGTGGGCCCAGTGTGTACAAAATTGTGAAACTGAGTAAACTAACTTGTCCTCACCTCGGTTGGATTCTTGAAATACCACAGACTTCCCAAGTTCAACTCCAAGTCGTCTGAAAAACATGCACACACCCAGAAAATTTAAATCAAATAAAGACATGTGGTTTGAATGCTAACACAAATATTAGTTAAGAACTTGAAACAGACAAGATGCTGCACCAAAATGGCCTAATTTTTCACTCTTATTTCTAAAAGGACTGAAGAAAAAAATGGCAAGACAAACAATACTATTTGTGTATGGCATCGTCAAAATTTGGTTTTATGAAATTATGAACATACATGATGAAATGTATGACCGTAGCCACAGTGATTAACAATAAAAGTAAATCAATAAAAGCATGTGTTTTGAAAGATGAAAAAGTTTCAGTAAACTTAAATCTATGAATATTTAATCTATATAATCTGTCATATTTTGATCAGTAGAGACAGTAAGTGACATGCAGTATACACATCAGTTATGGTATAAAATATCTGATGCAGTATACACATCAGATATTGTATAAAATAACATTATTCAAATATGGATCGCTTGTGCCAACATAGCCCTAGTATAAACCTATAAGAAATAGTGAAAACAAACAGACAATTGCAATTAAACTAAATATTTACGCAGGAATAACTTGACTTACTAAGTATTTGCAATGAGCTCAGATGATGCCACGTAACGTTACTTACTCTGTTATCTTTTTTGCCAGTTCTGTGCAAGCTGCGGAGGAATTTGCGGAAAAAACGCGGTACCCAGTTTTGGGAACATTCATCGTGGCAATGTGCACTTTGCTAAAGAAATAAAATGACCTTCAGTTTCAGAATTTCTTGGTAAATGCCGCGGTTTTGTTTAGCGGCGCATAAGCTAACCGGTTTTCACTAGCTTACACGTAGCCAAACGCACAATGAGCTCCAGGATGCTACAGTATTACGTTCACAACATTAACAACATATTAACTAAATATTTTCCTGTTAAAATAACCGTTTCTTGTCTTGATCGGACGGACAGAGGGGCAGTTAGCACCTGTCATACAGATGCAGGTATCTTACACGGCTGCGTAACAACTAATATGGCATTATAAAGCTAGAGGACTACTGGGCTCTGTTGCCGTGGCAATTGCGGCGGCCATCTTGTAATTGTAAGAGCAGAAGAATTTGAATTGAAAGTAATGTAAAGCAGTGACAGAAAAATATTTAAGCATTTAACTAGAGACATAATGATATACATGTGGTCCTAATAATGCAAACAACTGTCAGAGGATATGTATTCAAATTTATGAAAATAAATAATAATAGATAGATATTAATTATGTTTATTTCACGGTTATAACTATAAAAGAACAAAAGATTTATATTATCAATATGAAAAAAAATATATATATGGACTATGTATTTCACCTCAGCAAGGTAAGGTAGTTGTAAAAGATTGTCTTCTTGGCTAAAGTCAAATTATAATTCTTTTTCATTTAATTTAAAACATTTTTATTTATTTAAATGTTATAGAATACATAATTAATACGTCCAGCTCATATGGTCCAGCTAAGCTCCTTATAATTTTACATGAGTTTTAGCATGACTGCTAGAAGTGGCTGTTGGTTACTATGGGTTACCAAGGTGACTAACCCTCTAGCTTTATTATTAACAACTACTAGAACGTACGGAAGCTTCAGCGGCTCAATCCTGCTCACCTTTCTTCGCCAAAGGTACGTTTCCACAGTTGCTACAATAAATTTTTTATATAAATAAATAATATATATTTCTGTCCGTTTACATTTACATAAATAATTTAAAACAACCCGATTATACGTTGTGCGTGACTTTAGTAGTTAAGTAGTTAGTAGCACTGTGACAAAACAAGTGGGCTTTCTGTGCTATTTTAGGCTTTAGGACCCCATCCATGACCCCATCACCTAAACACGAGGTAGTTAGTAGTAGCAGTAGTAATTATTATGCGTGTCAAATAAGGCTGTCATTTGAATGTATGGTTTAAACGTGCACATATGCATTGAAAAGCACAGGCAATAGTCAGATCAAAATGCGTTTAAAAAGACATGTGGTTGTGATAGCTATCTTAGTTATTTTTTAGTTATTTATCTCTCCCTGTGTCTCCTCTTCTACCACCGAGCTTTAATTTTCAGCATTTATGATTTATTTTTTATTTGTATATTTTTTAATAAGGCTTCTGGTCCTTAAGAGCTACATGTTCATTTTTTTCCTTAATTTTGTATTTATTTATTTTTTGTGGCAAAATATACATTGTTGTTCCTACTAATATACTCTGTTGTATATTAGATACAGTTTACTAATGTAAACTGTGTAGTCATACCCCAGTTGTCCACTAGATGTCGTTATTTATTAGCTGCGTCACTGCTCATCTCCTGAGAGAGCGACGCTACTACCCATATAAAATACATATAAGAAGTGTGCAAAGAAATAGTAATGAAATGGGGGAAAAGATTAAGGTTTGTGTAACAAACCATGTGTACAATTTGGATTAATTGTGATTATTTCTTATCATTAAACTAGATATAAGGTCAATGCACATGCCTATATTACATAATCCCTTGTGCATTCTTATTATGGCTGTAGTTGTTCTGATGATTGATCGGTTGATGGTGTCTTCATTTATTTTTTTTAATCATTTTGTTTAGATTCTAACGATTGATATGGAACAACAGCTAAAAGGAGAGGTTAGTGAGTGAGCGGGTTGGCAGCAGATTTGGTATTTATATGTAAAATGTCTTTGTACAAACATGTTTCCTCAAACATTTTTCTGCATAAATTGTTGTTTTTGCACGTAAGTCCTGTGCAGGTGCAGTCCTGTGAGTGCAGTTGGGGTTAGGTACATAGAGATACGTAATAGTTTTGAGAGTATTTGCCACGTCCCCTTTTTATTTGACCAATCAATCTGCAGGACTGTCATAGTTGACCAAAAATCCTTTAGTCCTTTTAGCTACAGACCTAATGCCTACAGGTTGATATGATGTATATGCATGAATTTTGGAACATTTCATAATTAGTACTTTAGTTGATTAGTCAGTTACTCGGGCAAATTTTAAATAAGTCGACAAAAATGTAGGGATGGACCAAACTGGATATTGGATATTGGCGACGATACTGAAAAATTTACTGGATTAGATCTCTGATTTAAATATCACTTGAGCTGATATCCTGACAGATACACTGATATAATAGGACCATTTCCTGTCCGTAGTCTGGACCGAAAGTCTCATAATGTTAGTTACAAAACACAAAGTTGTTCTGTAGTTACTTGAGAGATAAATAACAGCTCCATATAATATTTGGAGCAATTCTGTCTTATTTTTAAAGAAATACTGTTATCAGTCTCTGCACCGGTGTGGGATATCAGATATTGGCAGATACATAAAGTTATCGTATCAAAACCAGGATCCAAACTGAAACTGTACAGAACCATAGTCATAACCACTTGTACACCATTTTTTTTTCACCATGTATAACTTGACTGTACTGAACAGAATTTATGCATTTTTAATAGTTGTGCACCTTTATTTCTGACTGTTTGTTTTCGTTCTTATTCTGTCCTTTAACTTTGCGTTGCAGCACTGTAATTTCCCCATTGTGAACAATCAAAGGTTTATTTTAACTATTTTACTAGCATTATGAGGAATTATATGGATCACAGTAAAATGTTGTTTTCTAATCTGTTATAATGATCCTCATCAAAAAGAGGCCCAGAGTTGTGTTTTGTTTCATTCAGTCATATTTGACACACAAACCCTGCTTATTTTTGCTGTTCTTCTCTCAAATTGCTCAAATTGAAAATACTCCACCTTGTGATGTCATATGTCATAAAGGAAGTAGAATCATTTAGATAATTAGATCATTTCACCACTGGAATTGCAAAAAAACAGAGCTATTACCTTGAAAACTACCAGTGCAGGACATCATAAGGCGGCACAGGGCATTTGGAGCTTTGCAGATGTAGACAGACTAATTATAAAGGATTACTCAGACACAACTCCAGGTATGTTTTTGATGACGTAACAACATTCTAGCACGGCTTAACGCTCACAAGAGTCAATTTGGAGTAATATAAGAGCTTTAATCCCTGCACGGGACATGCCTTTAGCCGACCATGAATCCCTTTAGTCGACTACAGCCCTACATATACATGCATTTCACATTTCACATTTACATCGTCTACACCAAATTTCATGGCTTTTTCCTGTGCTGTTTCTTGCCCGAGTGTGCATGTGGTATACTATCAGGCACTCTGTCAATGTTTAACACTGGTTCACACCTACTGAACATTGCACCTCCCCTGTAAGGCTTTAAATAACCTCCTATCTGAAGCCTCTATAGCTGCCCTCTCTCTAACTTCTCCTGTGTACAAAGCACTGGTTTCCTAAAACACAACAGCCCATGCCCTGCTCTTAGGGTCATTCGAGAATAGGGTTGCACCGATACAATATTAATATTGGACATTACCGCTAGTCTTGGAAATGTTGATGGATTGGATATCGCTTCAGTCGATGTTCTATTTTGGTCTACGAATGTGTGTAATAAAATGATTTACTGGACAATCTTGGCCCAAACACTTAGTAGTATTTAAGGATGCAACAATATCCAAATCAGTCAATGCGATATTTTCACTATGCGATATTTTCACGATACGATATTTTCACAATATAATATTTATTGCAATGTTTTCTGGAGGCTAACAAAATTTTTACTTACTTTACTTTTCTGTCATAATCCTGTCATAATAACAAATAATTAAGATTTAAAAGTGCTTAATAATAGTTGTTTCATCATGTAGTGTGGACTGAAAAAGAGCAAAGGATCATGGTACATGTAGTTCTATTTTTTTTACTGTTGGTGCATTATAATTAATTATATATAAGCAAAAAAAATTGTAAGTCGCACGGTATTATTGTGAGACTTTTGATGATACATTTGACCACTTACATGATACATACATAGTTATAGTTTGGTTAAATTGTTCTGTAGTTACTTCAAAGGATAAATAACAGCCAATATCGGCAGCAGTGTCAGAACAGAAAAAGCTGGATCCTTATTCGAGAACAGTGGTGACAAAATGAGAGTCTTGTTACAACACCGATCCCAAGTGTATTTTGTTAGCCAGCAAAACCCAAATCCGAAACAATCTAAAACCTGATCCGATTTGTAGTGCTGCTCTGTCTGAACTGTTTGGAACAAATTGAGTGTCATGGCAGCAGGTTAATCTACTCACAGTTCAACTTCTGAAGGATTATGTTTTATCCTGACGTCATGGCCAACGCTGATGAATATTGTGTTTTTGATTAAGAAGTAAGGCTGGGAATTATTGTAGCAGGGTCCCTCCAGATTCGATATGAGACACGATGAGGTTTGCTGTAGTAATTACTATATCAACAATAAGATTTGAGCTGGAGAGAGTAGAATAAATAACTTCTATGGTTACATTTCTGAGTCATTCTGACATTTATTTGTTGCGATTCAGGCTTTTCACTATTATCGTGTGTTGCGATATTTCTGGGTAACAATATATCGTGCTTCAAAATTAGTTATCGCTACAGATCCTTGCGCGATACCTGGCTGTAAATACAATAATATCAGTTTTTTGCAGTACCTACAGTAGTCTATACATCAGTATATTGTGCATGATATGAAATATATGCCAAACGAATATATTCACAAACATAAAGGTGCACTGTGTAACTTTTCTCAATGGAGATGTTATTACTTTGTCTGGAATGTTTCACAGTGTGGCATTAAACCTTTCTATCTCCATGGAGACCAAACCAGACCATAGATCAGGTCTGCGGAGAGGCGACCTGCTCACAGTCAAAAAGCCTGTTTTTTTGTAGGTATTTTTAAGCTATAGAACCACCTGTAACTGAGAGTCTATCAACCAAAAAGTGACACAGTGCACCTTTAATATCCATTTGAAACAATCAAAATAGTGGATATGGAAAATGTACTGCATAAAGTTTCCTTTCTCTGAACAAAATTGTGTTTCTGTCACTAATATAACTAATGTCACTTTTTGGTTTATTTTACTACATCTATCTATATATTTGCCCATAATACTCAATACCGTATCACCGAACTAAGTATAACAATATTTCCGATTATTTACTCATTTATTTTTTAGCTTGGACTGCACAGTTTCAGAAAAAGACTGCAATTTTTGGACACGTATTGCGAATTTGCAGTTGCATTTAGATTTGCAACCTGTTTGTTTAAAAGCTAAAAGTAGGAATCCGTCCAGAGTCCACATTGTAAATAACTCCAGGAGTGTTCACATTTGAGTGAAGGCTGACATATAAACGGAAAAAAAAAACCCCATGCATTTCAGAATATGTCGGTGGGCATTCTTCTACATTACTGCAGCCTTTGAATATTGCTTTTACTCAAATTGTGCAACGCTAATTTCAGCACAAGGCTTGAGTTTGTGGTGGTCTTATCTCTCCCCATGTTGTTACCATACCTCCTCCAAAGGTGAGGTGGGTAGAGGCTGGAGAGAGAGAGAAAGAGAGAGGGAGGGAGGGATAGAAAAGAGAGAGGGAGCGAGGGAGCGAGGGTGCATGTAAGCTCGTGGCTCCTCCTCGTCCGCTGCGTGCCTTTTCTTGTGTGTCTCTCCAGCTCGGTGCGCACTCAACACTCAACCTCAGCTCCAGTGGTGAGGACGAACGAACACCGTCGGAGGAGAGGAGGAGGGATACGACCAGGAATCCGGGACTATTTCTTCTCTCGTCCGCGAAAAAGGTGAGAGATGGAGTGTTTGCTTTTTTTGCAGAAAGGGGGAAGGGTATCCTGTCAACAGCGGTGAGCGGGCTGAGGCACGTGCACGCTGGGGTTTGCAAGATTCATCTAAATTTGAATGGATGCAATTAGCAAATCGCAAAGGTAGGAATTTTTTGAAGTAACGTAATTTCCTCGAAAAAAAAAACAAAATATCTGGTTGCTGTAGTTATCTGTGCAAGCATGTTCTGAAATGTGATTCTTGTATTAGTTTCCCAGCTCATATTTCAGTCTTTTTGTCAATTCTTCCGGACGCATTTAAAAATCTGAACTTTGAAGAGAATCCTAATACTAACACGTAAATTGCAAAATCCAAAAATTGCGATTGGGTGTTTTGACTGTGCGCTGTGTTGTGTGTTTAGAGGGATAGAGAAGATGCAAGGAGATGGGGAGAAGGACCACCTGGAGAGCCCCAGCCCGCTGACTGACAAGGAGAGAGTCATGATCCAGGATTCGTGGGCAAAAGTCTACGAGAACTGCGACGCTGCTGGGGTCGCCATCCTGGTCAGGTGGGCATGTTTTTATTTTACTTTTGTGCACAGTGCTACACAATTTAGTTTTATTTATATTAATTTATTTGAATTAATAGGGACAATTACGCACATTAAAGGGATTGTTTGTACTGTGAGATTTTGGTTTAAATTCCATAAGCTTGACCCA
>JACN01116795.1:0-19375 GCA_000787155.1 Scartelaos histophorus
CAAAGCCTGATCTGGTCAGATCTCAGATACTGGACAGGGCCTGGTTGGACTTAGATTACCCGGTGCCACAGTCACTTGAGCTAGCATGGGGTCCACCTGAATGTTGGTGGTGATCACAGGGGTAATGGCACAGACTGGCAGTCATGCTTCCTAGTCTGTCAAAATTGCACTTCGACCACTGCATTATTATAATTATTATTAATTTAATTATATATTGATATTATTAATTTAATGAAATATAAACTACTAACACTAGTTTAATCGTAATACTAGTAATGTCCTTCATACTTTTTATCCCATATTATTACATCCTACTGGGAACATTAGTAGTTTATCTCTTTGACTTTTTGGTTACGTATGTTAGGTATATTGATCAATATAAAAAAAACAAAAACAACAATAAACAATATACTACCTATAATACTATTTATTCACTATAGAAAATTCAAGTTCAACCAAGTTCAAGTTCTCCTTTGACAGTGGGAGGAAGCCTCGACATGCACCGTGCACCTCGACATGAGTCACAGGCACAGCACTAAAACTTTGTTATGCAAAAAGCAGCACGGTTTGATAATCCTATACTTTTTTGCCATTTTATCCAACTTTTTTTCATTAATTTTGATATATTAATCATTTTTTAAAAGTCTGTAATGAGTTCTAAATAAATAAAGCTGTAAGGGCTTTATGAGATCACTCCTGGTATTTCCAGCTGAAGACCATACGGTACCTTGGATCACACAAAACTACTTGATGTTTTGCCAAAGCAGTAAGATATGGTCCACAAACGCAGTGGATGTGCTGACCTGCTGGCACGTCTCCTGGCTCTGTGATGCTCTGCTCTGTCCGTCCTCATCTTTCATTAGATCTTTATGGTACCTCTCACAATTTATATAGTGTAGCCACATCACTGGAGCATGTGGGTACCTAACATAAAGATAATACATTTGATTATGTTGTTGATGTCCTCTCTATTATGTTTAGTGTCTCTAGTTTTTACTGTGCTTGATGTTGTGAATGGAGTATTGAGCCAAATGCAAAGTTTTCTTTGCCAGGGAAAGTTAGTAAGCATCTTGAGCAATGTTCTATTATCTCATAGCCAAATGTTTCACGCCAACACTTGAATAACTGATGGGAGCTCTTTGTGCCATTAGCACGTTTTCTATTTGGAAAATAGGTTTGAAGGATTGCCCTTTGAGATATACCAGCAGGTTTTCAAGTGGATCCTGGACTGCAACATAGATATTCAAAGGCATAAATATCAAATCTAAGTTTATTATGGTGTAAACTTGATTGACTGTAAAACTAAACATAAAGACATAAAGTTATACAAATTTCACACTTTAGTAGAAACATACTTTTTTTAAAAAGTTTTTTTTGATTGAAATCTAATGAGAAGAATGTAAGTTAACTGGCCTACCACTACCACATTTCATTATGTTTTATGTTTACAGTGATTCACACTATAAGTATACAAACATTTACTAACATAATTTTTCCAATTTACCCTCATATACAAAAAAATAAAAGAGGAAATTGAGCTTTCTCCCAAAAGTGTTTTAAGAGGAGATCTGGTGCTGTACCCCACTGCTGACCTCTCTGTCTCTGAATTAGCTTAATGCACAATTATACTCTCATTTGAATATCCATGACTTGTATTGTCCACATGGGGTTAGAAAAAAAGAATTAATTGTCTAAGAAGAGCCTGAGGTATGGGAGTCTGTGCAGCCTGTGGAGCACAGAGGGGAGTGTGGGAGGATGAGAGGGTGGTCAGCTCATAGTCTGCTTGTGGGGATGGTCCTGGGGCGTCACACAGGGTCTGCTCTGAGGTGAACCTTTGCTCCTGCACAAAGAGTTTCCTTCAAACCCCATGGATGGTGCAAGGTGTTTTCTCCAAGCCATTTTGAAAAAAGTATGAAAGATGCAACAGAATCTTGTGCCTTTCCAAAACACACTTGTTTGACAGAACATTCTTGAGTCTCTTTATACTTTTTTATTATTTTGCTATCACTCCAACTATAGGAGCCAGAAATCATTCTGTTCTTAAGTTTCCAAATAAATAGCAACATGTAATTCCAGCAAAATAAATTCAACAAATTAATTTTTGTATTTTTCTGGTGTAAGTAATCTTAACAAGACGATCTAACATCACAGTAGACATCTCTCTTTTGTAATGTAATATAAAACATGCTAATTTATGCATTTACTATGAAATAATAATGCTTTGTTGCCAACTGTTGTTTGTATGTGCACCACCCAGTAAAAATGTGGGCTCTTTTAGGACGTGTAGTTTTTCCTAGGAGAGGCTAACACCTGCTTGTTGTCAGGACGTATCAGGCATTCGGAGACGCAGCTCGGGGACAAAGGCTCTGTGTTGGACGTTCTCACACAAATTTAAGCAAGAGCTTTTTTCGTCTTAGTGTCTGACACCTTGACACGCCTGTTTTTATCTGCCCGGGTTCAAGGTGAGGAGCAGCACTGCACTTAAACACAACTTGTCCTGCTCTGTCTGCTCAGAGGTCTATGTATCTGTGCTCTTTACTTATCCCAGTCTTCTCTACTGCCTCCTCACTCTCTGGAGCTTATCTTTGTTACTTTATAGAGATGAGAGAAACACTCTAAATCTGTTAAACTACAGCTATATAAGAATTTACAACTAGAGGTGTCAAAGCATCAAATGTAGTACTACAATTATTGTGATAACATCACAGTGGAACAATTTCCTGACAGATTTTCTTTATGACATTGAATGATGAATAACAATTTTCCCTACGTAAACCTTAAAGGGAAGGTATATAGCCTGCACTCACACGCCTGATGTGGAAGCTCAAAATGTCCCGAATTCACTCTCTATACAGCAGGCTGCTTTGCTTTGAGTAATATTTGGCTACCGGTGCTGTTTTTTGAGTGAGTATACCTGATCTAAAAGACACCTTTTAGGTTCAACCCAACTGGATTTAGGCATTGAAACTGGCAGCCAGTTCAATCTTGAACTGAAACACCAAATGAAAACAGCAAGTATAAGATTTTTTAATTAATTAAAGGTCAACATTAAGTGTCATCCTACATATATTACTTTTAATTCAGATACTCATTATTTACCTTTTAAACTTGAAAATAAAGCATCTTACTTTCAAAAATGACCTCAGTATCCAGTATCCAATTCTGTTACTCCATACATAATTCTTTTGGATTAGCATACGGTCTCCATTTTCTCTCAATGCTCAGAAACACCATCCCCAGAGCATTGCGTTTCCCCATCACCCCTTATCCTCGTGGTGAGAGGGGAGGCGTTTGGAGTGGTCATGTTTTATGCGTGCCTTCGGGAATGTGAGGCTGCAGCGGGTGGAAGTCTGTAGCAGTGTTAGCTCCTGTGGCGATGCTCTATGTATGTGTGCGCAACAAAATAAGGGATTATTCTTGTGAATGTTTTGTCAGCTCGGCTAGAAGTCACACTGTATGTAGGCCTATGTGGAAAGAGGCGTGTGGGTGTAATGCTGCACAATCTACCACTGCGCCACAAGTAGAAAAGGCAGAAAACAAGATTGACAGAACAATGAGGACTCGTAATTAAAATTTGCAATGTCGTAAAAGTTGGTGACACCGTTCACAGAGCTGTGGCTTCTTACAATCGATAGAGAGAGCCAATGAAGCAAAATAATTTAAACTTTTAGGTGAGGTGGGAGCCGTAACACCAAATTAATTAAAATATTTATTGGCCTAATTAAACAAAGCAGAGTGGAATTTGCTGCAGGTTTATTGAACTTAAAAGAAAATACAGCTCAAGTAACTATCGTACTCTTGCGAAATCTTCTCAGTATGTATGGGTTATTACACAATTCTAATTAGCAAGTAAGGAGTCCCTAAAGCAACACGACGTAGCGCTCTATGATCTCTATTTGCTGCTTGAATCCATAGTAGCATATGTAAGAGCTACGGGTGAAATCCTCCAGCCGATGTTCTTGGTTTTGCGAGGATGAAAACAACGATTTGGCCACATTACATGATATAAAAGTCTAATGAGGAAATATATGCTCCCTCATGCTCTTCAACCACAACACGCAATTATGTTCACTTACTGTTTTACAGGCCCGGCACACGGTAATGACACAACAATAGCTTCTCCCTTAGGATGCCTCTACACAATGCAATAGGCAGAAGACACAGATCGATATGTTACTGGAATAAAGTCTAAGAGTGCGTTTGGGGGCGAGATTGCAGCCTTGAATATAGCTGAAAGAGAATGAACAAAGAGAATAAAGCGTGTTTTTAAGGCAAGTCCTTCAAGAAATAGTAATTGTGACAGCGCCTTGGAAGAAAAAAATGTTTATAAATTTGTTCTCAGCCGGAGTTGATATTCCGCCATGCATCCTGCCACCTGCCCCGGGCTTGTTAACTAGACGCCCGTGGCCATGATTGCCTGGCCATCAAACTCCCAACCGATAAGTTCCTCTGGGAAAGAGAGGGAGAGCGGCTTTGTCATTGACTTCACCCCAATCGCCTTCCCTCCTGTGCTGTACGTTGGAGATAACGCCAGACCCGAGAACTCTTGCTTCACATCCCGCATTATCACCTTTGCGACATTTATATACATGTCTTTTTCAGTAAAGGAAGTGAGGTATTTTAACCGCCACGGCTTCATCTAACCACTCCTAATACCTTGTCCGGAGCAGTTTATCGGGCGATGACTAGATTTATGCGTTCAATTATAGTGCTGTAGCCTATCATTGACGTAGAAGCTGGAGAGACACCTGTCATTTCCAATGTGAGAGAAGGGATTGTGTGATTGATTGAAGCCTCAGAGAGCACGCTGGGTTAGGGACGTGGTGACAGGCTTTTTTTGATTGACACAGATGGGGAAAGCAAGAGTGGTTCCTAGAAACAACAAGAACAAGATGGTAAAACAAAAGCAGGTTAGATAGAAAGAGATTTACGAAGACAGTAAGGGCCAAAGCCAGAGACAGGTGGTGTGTGGGAGAGGTGGCAAAAGCATGGAGGATGGCTAATCGGTTTATATGTTCAGGCAGAAGAGAAAGAATGACGCTTTGACTAAAAGAAGGAGAGGGAGGGGGCGAGGGGTGATAAGTATTCCACGTGGAAAAGCCCAACTTCAGTCATGCCCCAGTGAATGTGCTGACAAGGTCTGCCTGTGTCTCCAAGGAGCAAGTGTCATACAAGCGGTCCAACCACACCACGCTGCGCCCAACTCAATGTAACAGGCACTGCTTAACACACAAATGCATAAATGACTAAATGCATGCACTTTTAATACAGGCTGAAAAGTTTTCTATGTTTTATTCTTATGAAAATTAGAATTGACACAAACTGTGGTTTTCCTTAATGTATTGGTTTTACTCTGTGGTTAGGTGTTATTCTTGTAAAGGCAGCCAAGCTTGATTTTAACACCCTAGAGGTAGCGCCTTGCTCCTTTAGCCTTTCATTCACATATGGCAAGTGAGAATTTTCTGTGACAGGTGAAAAACCTTAGGCAGCAGTTAAACACCGTGTGAAACGATGAAAAGCTACATACACTTTCCGTGTTCCAGCAACTGCTGTGTTAATTACTTTGTGCTAGTAATAACATGTAATTTTGTTACATACATGCTGCTTTTTTAACATGGTTTGAACTATTACTGCATAACAAAAAGAATTCCATGTACTTCACTTGTTATGAACATTTTTTATACCCATCTCTTATTACTACAACGTTTGCCTTATAGCTAGTACTCAACCTTTGACAGCACAATCTACCACCACTAATTAGTGCTGCTACTGCTAATGCTACAACATCAAAACAATGAAATATTAATGATACATTCTTATTTCAACATGTTTTTTTCCAAGGTCATACATTAAAAAAGGTTATTTATGATAAAGAGGTGGTGGTATGTTTTGAGCAGACATTATCTTTCATTTGTTATGAACTATTTATAATTGCAACATAATTTTAGTCAATCCATCTAAATCTTCAGCTTCAGGGTTGGCATAGTGATTCATCTGTCTTATAGAGATATGAGAGAACCTTTCAAATCGCTCAAGGCACTGCGCCGAACAAAGTGGCTCCACATCTCTGGACTGACACTCTGACTGATCAAAGTATGATATTAATCCACCTAATTAATCCTGCATCAAAGTTTCAACAACCCACATTTTAATTAAATAACTGGCAGCATAGTCAAAAATCCTCAGCAGTGTTGTTTTCTGGTAAAAAGTGCTGAGAGCGTTCTGTAATAATGTTATCTCAGACAGTTTGTAGATGATAACTTCATCCCAATACTTTACACTACTTTTGGTCTTCAGATTCCCTTCTCTTGCTTCAAGGATGTTTTAAATCTTATAAAAGTATTAGTATATTCAATATGACATTAATACTGAACTTTGTATGGGACATGCCCACTTATGAGGATGTATTTGCAGCAATTCCTCCATTTATTTTGTTTTAAAAATCACCAGTATTCAAGGTTCCTGGAATGTTTCACAGCTGTTTCTTGCATCTGTTCAGTTGTAGGTGCAAATACCTTACCTAATACCTTATCTCCACTGTTCTGACCTGAAACTTGGCCTGCATCTCCTATTTGTCTCCAAGAAAACAGATAAATGAAATGGATTTATGGAGTTATGGAACATTGCAGGAAAAGCAGTAACATCTTCATTGAGACAGGCAGGTGGCAGACCCTGTCACCAGAATAGTTTCTCAATATTCCTCAATAATAAATTATCATAAGAAATGTAATATGTATTGCATTATTCAAGATGTGCAGCGCAAATCATTTGAGCATTTTCTTAACAGTATCCATCTTTGTTAGTGCGGCATTTGATAACTTTGTCTCATCTAATAGAGCGCACTCATTTGTCATTATACAACTACATAAATGGCATTGTTCTGAGCCTAAAAGGCCTAGTGTGCTTGTTTCTATGCGATTGTGCGATTTTACAAAGCCCTTCTCGCCTCTCTTGTCTGTAAGTTCTTGTACCTGTCTATGCTGCCACACTTCTAATTACCACCTCACAATGATTAAAGTTTTAACTCAATTATCTCTATCTGTTCTCTTAGGGTTTTCTTGCCTCCGTGGGATGGATAGAAGGTGAAGAAGTGGCACGGAGAAGACGCTAACTGAGATAGAGGGAGATATATAAGGCAGCAAGGAAAAAAAATACCAAGTGACTGACACCTGCCCTCCAGCTAAGTGTGAAGGGCAGTGAGAGAGAAAGAGCGAGAGAGAGGGAAGAGGGAACAAAAACAGAGAAGAATGAAGACAACCGGAAAACAAGGCTGGCTTCACTGCAAATTACCCTCAAATTAGGACTCATCTCATCACAGGTCAACATGATTACAAGAAGTCTGCTCCTATTGGTCTCTCTGTGCTTGTGGGAGGGGCCTTTGAATGGCGCCGCGTCCGGTAAAATCGCTCGGAGGAGAGGAGCGGGCGGGTCTCGTATGCTGAAGCTAGGAGATAGCCGAGCCGCGGACCAATGGGAGTCGAGCGTGGAGGCTTTGCCCGTGGTGACGCTCAGGAACCTGGTTAGTCGTGAGCAGGAGAGCGAGGAGTCTCTGTCCTACGCCAAAATATTGCAAAGTCACGCCGCATCAGCTGACAAGGATAGGCAACTTTTTAAGCCAAAGCGTGAGGTGGACTGGCACTTGATGGCAGCTAGTAGGGAGGTAACTCAGGAGATGCACAGGCTAAGAAATAATACTAAGACTGCAGAGTCCAAATCAGTGAGGCTAGAGAAAACATATACAATCCATCACAAGCAAGATCTTCACTCCAACAAGACAAGGTTTAAAACAGGATTAAGAACAAGAATTAGGCCAGAGCTGAGCGCTAGAACCACAGGCGTACCAGGAAAGGCCTTCAGTATAGAGTCCAATAGAAAAATTAATCTGACTGGAAGCTATGAGGTGTTGAAACTACTGTCCAAAGAGAACCTAGTACGGATCGTCAATTCCCAAATGCAGAGCGTTCCTAGCCTGAGTTTTCCCAGCAAGGGCAGCAGGAGCAGGAAACGAGATTTGATTGACGTTAATCACGGACAGTCCGATGCCCAGAAGCCGCAAAGACAAGATATAGCCGTCACTCAAACTCATAGTGGATTTGATAATCAGACTGCACTTCCCTACGCGAGCCCAGTGCCCACTCCTTTGGATCATAATCGGGGGCAAAGTGCAGAGGCACATGTTAATCCATTAAGCAATAGGGACAATTTGGGAGATACAGTTGGCAGTGACAGCAGGAGCAAGCACCTCGTCAATTTAGCTCAGATTGAGGTCAACAGCCCCAAGAAAGAAGTAATGATCGACCAAACCGAGCCACCATTTACATCGACAAAACATCTCCCACAGTTTGTCCCCTCAGAAACAAACGCTCCGTCTGTGCTGACAATGCAACCCCAGGGACTGCGGCCGGGGAACAGAGCAGCCGATTCCCACCGAGACCCATTAGCAGAGTCAATTCACTTCGCCAACACTGAACTCAGCACGGCTCAATATCCCAAAGATGAAGATGGCAAGCTTGTCAACAGCAGCGGTAGCAGCAGTCATGTCCTGAGGCTCCATCCTGCTCCCCCCGAAAACCACAATAGCAAAGAGGCCAAAATGGTAGAGCCTCAGATGCAAGAAAATGGTGTGGGTCTGGTATTTGAGGAGCTCGAGGAAGAAGAGAGGACTCTGGGTGGGATTTCAGAGGGGAAGGCCGTACGGTCTCGAAGCAGGAGGAGCTGGATCTGGAATCAGTTCTTTGTGATCGAGGAGTACGCCGGGCCTGAACCTGTTCTCATCGGACGGGTAAGAGAAAAGCTAACTTCATTTATCATTTAGCAAGGTTGTGAATGGTGTATGAATGTTTTATGAATATTTAAGAACGTGTGACTTACATGGCTTGTTCAACCTAAGGTCGTCCTCTTGTGTCTCTGAGAAAGAACCAGGAATTATTAAGCCCTACATTTTGTAATGATTTTTTTATTTGACTAGGAAAACAGGAGAGGAGTGAGAAATTGAATAAATGGGTCTCAGCACATTTTCATACTTATAAAATCATATTTTAAACTTACCACATAATCCGAATAATCCTGAATACTTAAAAACACTCATACTTCCACTATTGTTGTTTTGTCACACAAAAAAACATTTTTTAGTAAACTCTTTTCTCCTTTTAAGTAAATTTTGTCTTTTCAAATAAAAAAAGACAGTTAAGGAATGACAGAAAGCCTTGGGGGCGACTCAAACCCACAACGCCAAGGTAGTTGCTATCATATACTTTCATGCTCTACCAACCAAGCTATACTTTCTACACTTTATGTGTTATAGAATTGCAATCACAATTGATTTATACTGCTCTGTGCAATGCGTTGCCTTCCAGGTAGCCGTAAAACCTTCAATTAATCAATGGTGTGCCGAGGCGCAACAAAGCCCCCTATCCCAAACGCCCGAGGGTCCCGTCATGATCACTGCCAATCTGTGCCCGCCCATGGGAATTGACACATTGAGAAGAATTAATGCCTTTACTTTTTCCTTCCACCATTGATGTTTACCTGAAGGCAGAAAGCAAGAGCAGAGTCCGTCCTCATTTTCCTGTAGGTCACACCTGTCAACTCGACATGGTCAGAGGTCTGCAAGGTCCCTGATAATGCCATTTCAATCCCACTGATTTACACTGTGTTTGACGGGATTTATCACCGCGTGTCCCCGCGCACTACACAGGGAAGCTTGTATTGGTCTGATGTGAAATTTATTAGAATCATTGAGCGGACGTGGCCCTCCCTGCTCTTATAAAGCAGTGAGCAGATGAGATAGGAGGAGGTCACGTTGGCTGGACAGAAGGTGTGCATCTACATCTGTACACTGTTATGGTCTTGGTCTCATCCTCAGCATGTGCCAGTCTGTCTCTGTGTGCAGCTGCCGTAGATGAGCTAATTTATAAGCCTGTGTGGCCAGTTTGCAGAGTAAATGAATAGTAATGGTCCCGGTGTGGCTGCTGCGGGCTGTTGGAAACCACACAGATAGTTGGTGTGTTCTGTCTTTGTGTGTGCTGGCTTGGCTCTAGAGTTAAGAGTGACATCTCAGCTAGGGGAATAACGGAAAAAATATTAGTTTTAATGTTTTTCTCCCATTGAAATACTTTATTTTTAATTTTGCAAACTTCAGTATGGTTCAGTAAATGTAGCCGACTTAATGTACAAAATACGTTCTGTTAAACCACTAATGCTCTGTGAGTTATTGATATTTTTGTTGGTTATACTATTCTCACGTTTACTACTGCAACCATTAATACAACTATAAAACTGTTATGGCTCTACAATCACTACTTTTGTACTTTTGAGGTCATCCAGAAATACTGTTATTTATTATGAAAGAATATACCAATCCTTAATATTTATTGAATAGTTTCTTTTAGTAATAATAAACACAACAAAGTAATCTTGATTATCTGTAATCTTAATTATCTTTAGGTTATTCTAAGAATTACACGCAAGCTTTTTATTGTTAAGAGTTAGTCTCTATTTAAGCCGAGGGAATAGGTTAGTTAACATGATTTACCATTGTTTTTCTGTCTGCACCCTGGGTATTGACAATGGCTGTAAAAAGAAGTTAGTAGCCACTGAAAAGATGCAGAAGCAGAGGGGTCCAGTTTGCAGATGGCGCCGCGTGTAAAGCCATTATTGCCAATCTGCTGTGTCAAGCAGGTATTTATGCCAGCACATTGTATGGCATTCATGGAGGGAACAGGGCCAGACAGGACACACACAAGCCCATATGATAGTGCTGACTCTTGGAGTACACCCAGAAATGTTTTTGTGGCTGTGTACTGGCCTAGAGATGCCTGTGATTAGTTCCCTATTGTATTAGACAGTGATGGCACACATGAATAATGCTCTTATACATCTTAATACGCTTATGGATGTTTAATCTCCCGCTCTGCTCCACTGACTATTGATACTCTGCAGCTGATGTCGTCAACCTTCCCTGGGGTTTTGCTTCTAACCGAGCTCTATCTACTCTGTCTGAAGCTCTGTTAGTCAAGTTAGACGGGACCATGAATGCTCATATTGATTACAGTTCCTGAAAATGTGTTGCTTAAATCCATTTTGTATTGTAGTATTCATCTTTTAAAAAAATTACAGTGTTTGCTATTGTGTGCATTGTGTCTCCATCTCCCGAACATTTTGTGATGTCACTGCAAAATATAAATTGTATAAATGAATACAAATTTGTATGTTTTTTGATTCATGGACCTCATTTTGCTCTGGTTAAAGTCAAGGTGAAGGATCCGTTTTTGACAATTAATCAACTAAATAAAATATTTAATTCAGTGCAAATATATTTTTGTATCAAACTTGACTGAATTTATCAACATTATTTGCATATTTTATGTAAGACTACTGTACCGATTAGAGCCGCTCCACTTGTCTAACTCACTGTCCAGAATCCACATAGACTGACTCACTATTTGTGTCTGTGACTCAGTTTCTCATCTCCAAGCGCCAATAACATGCTCACTCTCAAGTTTGCGCATGTTAATCTTAAGGTGTGATTTTTGTGTTTTACGAAAGGCTCTTCTCAAAAATCCTCTCTTGAGTCTGACTCATGCTGTGTTGTGTGTGATCTCGGCCTGTTTTGGGATAAATCTGCATCAGACGCTTCAGACAAGAGCCAAGACTGTAATCTGTGATGTCAATGAGAGGCAAAGGCTCCTTAGCACTGCCAGCTCTTTGGACGCTGGAGCACAGAGACATTTTGAAACATTTTTCAGGATTTAATCTGAAATTCTTTGTGATTGGTCTGTCCATAAGACCTTAATTCCCCTAAGCGTAAAGGAGATTGTACGGGTAATATTAGATTATGTATGTCACTTCACTTGCACAGCACTTTGGACACTACCTTGTTTATAAAATACTGCTAGTTCTATAGAACCACACAATATACACTTTTTTGTGTAACATACTTAAACCTTTATTTTTTCTAATTAAGGAAAACACACCATTCAGCTAAAGAAAGAGAAAGTGATACTTTCAGGTTCTCCAATAAAAAGGCGATTTCTTTCAGTGAGGCATGAAACCCTATTAAGCCCCTTTAGACACATTGTTGGATCCATGTACAAGGAAGGAATTATTTTTCTTGATGCTAAAGCAGGGGTCCCCAACCTTTTTCCTCTGGTGTGCTACCTTTACAAAGTGAAAATGCCAGAGAGCTACTAATTTTATTGGCCGTATGAAATACAGTACATAAAAGAGCCACAGCAAGCCTTAGATGGGGAACAGTTAGATCCCTTTCACACATAATCCATTATCCATTTATTAGTCCACAAAATTAGGCGTTTACAATGGTAATTCATCAATTTTTTATTCAGCACAATATGTATAATTCAGAATTCCCATGGAGGGCTACTTGGAATAGGGCGGAGAGCTATTGGTAGGCCTGATCTACAGGTTTGAAACCCCTGTGCTAAAGGGACTGAATAGGAGCTAACTGTTCAGTCTCAACCATGTTCTTCAGCAACACTCACTTTGTGGTTAAGGCCTTGGTTCACCCACCTGGAGGTCAGAGGATCGATTCTCTCCCGCACTATTACAAACTATCATTATGCCCTTAGGTAAGACACTTCACTTAGCTAATAGTAGTATTGGTAGTCAGAGTGGCCGATGATATAGTTTGGTGGCTTTGCTTTCATTAGTCTACCACAGGGCAGCTGTTGCTACAAGTAGCGGCCTATCATCAGTTGTGGAGTGAATAATTAATGCAATGTGCCTTTGAGTATACAAAAAAGCACTGTATGAACTGAATGCATTCTTATTATTACCGTTATTATTACAATTGGAAACAGGGCCTTTAATACAGTGCCAAGTCAAGCATGCACTACATCTAATATCTAATATCTATACTAGCAGGATATGACTTATTTTTAAAGCCATATTTAATTTTTTACTCCTCAATTTCCTTCTTCTGTGTGCATGAGGCTGTATTTGCTGTGATCTTTGTGTTTGGATAGTATTTGTGGATCACAAGCATTGCTTAAAAGGGCAAAGTAAAGTGTGCAGTAGCTGGTCTGACAACTCTCTTCTTAAATCTTGTGCACGCGGACATGCACACATTTGCACTTGAACTCGTTGCTGCTGTTACTATATTTTCTCACGCCACATTCTGTCTGTCCCATGATAATTGTGAATTTAATTGATGCTGTCACACTGACTGTAATGGGGTTTCAAGTGATTGCAAAGGCAAGTGTGAACGAAACATAGATTTTTGCTTTTTTAATACCATAAAGAGAGAAGGCGTCTCAGCATTGTGTGGATTAAGGATAAATATACATCTTGCTGATTAGCTCTCCATCCCCCATTCTCCTTTGAAATACAAACGCTTCTGTAGAAAGCTAATCAGTTATAACAATATGACCATCTGTTATTAGAAATGCATGATCCAGCTCTTTCAGTCCCAAAATCCAAACCAATACCAGTGAGGAGACTTCTTAAAACAAAGATAATAAATTGATCCGAATACGTGCAAGACTGTACTCTACCAATGCACTGTATAAAGTCCAAACATTTGAAGATCCATCTACAGTGGCCAGTCTTTAAATACCAAAAATTTGAATACGTTAGGTACAATTAACCCAATAAACCAGTGCTCCTACTTGATATGAGTGTGTCTTTCTCTGTTAGATTTGATGGTCTGTCTCTGGTCCTTCTAGGTTCTTGGCTTGGACCATTTGCTTAAGGTTTACTTCTTTGCTTTCTGAACTGTATCTTATAAAATATGATATCCATTGTCTTTAAATCCTATTATCAGCGGTCATTATGGTAATTCTTATTGGTGTATAATTCCTAGTGAGTCAATGTTGCCTTTTCACCTTAATACTCAGTGAAGAGCATAGATCAGTTTGAAAATATGCACACTTAATCTACAGAGCAACAGGAAAGAGACCTAGGCTATGATCGTCATTTGCATAACATTATCATCAGCAGGAGCATAAATAATTCATAATTAGTGAAATATGCCTATATTACACCATTAACATTATTGTCTTTGCCACACAAGGCTCCCATATTACATCATAGTGTGAGTATAAAACACACATCAGGATCAAGTCTAATTAAATGCTTTCATCTTCTGACACCACCAGAGCAGAACAATTCCCTTAGAGGGCTATACTTAACTTTGTGATTATTATTCTTGAGCTTTCATGGTTGATAATTATACTCTGAAAAATTGAGCTAAAAAGAAGCCTCCTGCCCCGGGGCAAGTAGAAATATATAATTAACACCCTTATTGACTGCTTTATTGATAATGCTAGTGCTTCAACATGCCACCTGCTATAGTGCCCTCTGTGGACATGCTCAGTTCAAATGACTCATTTCAGGAGTTTGAGATCCTGCCAAGTCTGTGTTGCTTCTACTGCATTTGTAATTACTTATTCAGAACAGATATTATTCTAAAATGAATTAATTCCATTGGTTAGCTGTTAAATCAATAAAAAAATCATAAGTTTGTAATTGTTTGTATCAGGCGGTGAGTGTTAAATCTCTGAGAAAAGGGTTTACTAGATTTAATATTCTAAAAATTCTAAAAAGGCATTAAAATACTAACTACAATATTAACAACAAGGGGTCAATGAAAGTACATACACTATACTGTCACCTTAATTAATAACTGCAGTTTGCAAATTGCAGTTATTATTACAAAATGCTTCTTAAGAAGAATGCATTTAGAATCATTATGATTAGTCATTAATTGTCATTAACTTTAACCTCTCATTGCCAGATTTTTTTCCCCTCTTAATTGCATCAAGAACATCATAACACAAATATAAAAGACAGTCTTAATGTAACAGATAACAGGAGTCTGTGAATTGTGATACGAACTTTGATGAGAATCTAATGAGAATCTGTGTGTATCTGAACATGTGTAAGCCATGGGCTCTTTGCCTTGTAGTCTCCCTATAAAAGGATGGCCAAGCTGGCAGTGGTGAGCTGCAATTAGACAGTGACCACAGTGGCTGACCAAATCCAGACATAAGAAGAGGGGAGTTAGAATACCATTTTGGAGGCTGAAATCATAAAGAGAAGGTACAGTGCTGTGTCTGTCGCTAATGGCTGCCGTATAGTGCAATTGTACACAGGTGAGAAGAAAAGGCACAAAGGAGGAGGAAGGTGCACTAAAGGTTAATAGGCAACAGTGGGAAGCGGCTGGAAAAAGTGCAAGCCAGTTAAGAAGAGGACTAAGAGATCACACACATTTTTGACGCTGACCCCGATCTCTGCTAAGGCCCAGAGCTGTGCGGAGACACGCATAACAAAAGGAACAGAAGAAGCAGAGAATCTGAGGTTCTGGCATTGAAACGTCAAGGGAAGAAAATCACTGCAAAAGTGTGAGAGAGATAGTCAGAGAATGGAAGGCACAGTTAAATACCATTTTATTGGGTGTCCCTCGTGGAGGCTGCTTGAGCATGAGTGGCTACAGAATCACATAGAGCAAAATAATAGATGAGGATGACTAAGGGAGCTGGGCTATGAGGGGAAGTGACAGTGGAGTCTATTAAAGATGGAATTCAAAGAAAAGAAAATGTAGGCAGCCTTTTAACTTTCTTTTCTCCAATCGTTCGTTCCCTCGTACAGCAGCGGTTTCATCTCGGGATAATGTTGGACAAATCAGCAAAGTGAGTCTCTGCATTTAAAGGATTGTACTCTAAGATGTAAGACGCATGTGTTTCTATCTGTAAAGGAAAAGGAAGCTCTTTTGACTACTGCATTTTCTGCTGGGAAGATACGTGTGAAAATGCATTAGAAGCCCTACTTAAGCAAAGGTCAGGCCAAATAAAAGACCACTATTTTTCATTGTCCAGTCAACACCATAATGATAACTCCCTTAGCACCATTAGAACCATTACTATTATCTTAAGCTATAAACCTTTTCAGATCTTTTTATTCACAAATTTTATTGGTCACATCCATCTATAACAATATCCTGCCTAAAAATGTACCACCTCAAGTTGTGGAAAAGGGTCCCACTAACAGGCTGCTCTAGTGGCATTAAAGGTCAAATACAGTACGATTTTCCTACAAGGACAATCATTAGTATCTAGCCAAAGTGTCATATTTAGGAGATAATTTATGTTTTTACCTCTGTCCGTTATCTCATCATGTTATCCCAGATCGGCCAATCTAACCTTCACAATTGTGTGTCTTGGCTCAAAATGGACTGTTGCTGGGCTAAAATAACTCTTCGGGGGTTAGAAGGTGCAGAATGCAGTGCAGAGAGCCATAGCAGTGAAGGAGTCATAATTATGCATAGACCTGTGTGAGCTTTGTGCCCGCGACCTTGAGCTAATATTTATGCATTGGCCTGGACCGTGCTCTCCACTGTCCCCCGTGGAGCCCTCGGAGTCAGAGAGCAGAGGGCAAGTGTGAGGAAGGCAAGAGCAATGCTGTGAGGTGACACATCCTTTAGCAGTCACACTGGAATACATGAGTGCACATTTAGCCCCTGTTGGCGAGCATCACTATATAGGCTGTCAGGACAACGTCACATTTTTGTAGCTACTATGCTAGTTTTGTTGCTGCTATGTCGTTATAATATCCATGGATTTCAGAATGAAGGACCATTGCATACTGATGAACAAGTATGAATAAAATATGATATCTTTTCAGCAAAAAAGTCCCCAAAATACTGCATAAACTAATACATGAATATGGCCACATAATTTTTTTGACTCTTTTTTTTTTTTTACTAAGTATTAAAGGACAAATATCTTGAGTATTTTCTCTCAGACTAGAAAATTCCCAATTCCTGATTTTTTTGACAATTTTACCTATCCATTTACTAATTTCAGGCGTAATTACATTTGTCACAGTAGAATATTTGAGTGCACGTTTTTTGGTTTGATCATCACTATCAGCTGCCAGGACAACATCACTATTTGGAACATACATTCCAGTGCTATTTTTTCAATAGTGACTCAACAAGTTTGTACCAAGAGCTTTTGAAATTTGAGCTACAATCGCATTCCAGCACTCTTGGCAGCAAAGTCTGGCCTGATCAACACCAATTAATGGCATGCCTTCCAATCTTACTCGTAAATATGCGATGCTTCTCTTAAACTGGAGGAGACTCGGCTTATTTTCCTGTTTTTGCTTGTAAGTCGTAACTGCAAAGCGTAAATGTGACAAATATATCTTTCTCAGTGGTTGAATTATGAACCATTTTATTTACCAACTCTGGTAAGATTGATTTTTATCTACTATAGTCAATGCATATTTCATGTACCTAATGCTTCATCCATTAGTTTTATCTGTAGTTGATTAGCCCATGAAGTTTATTGGCCCATGGTTTGTACCGCTGCCATATAAAAACATACCAGATTAATCAAGTAAATAGTTGTGGTTTTGAGTCTGAATAGATAATCTTTACCCAGCAATCATATATTTCTTGTTCCAGTTCAGGGCGCATGCATTGTCATCATATGATCAGGCTCTGTTACTTGTCTGCATAAGATAAAACTCATGAAATTCAAAATTATGTATAGTATTATTGATCTAGGGTCATATGGTAGATTGTATCAAAGCCTAAAGTACATAAAGCTGACAGAAGTGGCCAGGGCTATAATTATAAGGAGAATATAATGGTGCAAAAAACATACGCTCAAATAAGAGACGTAAACATTTCCATCTAAATGAATTGACACTTGACTCCATTCTTTTCTCTGTGTTTTTAATGTTTCCAGTTTCCAGCACCGCAGGCTAAATCACCATTGTTATTGCACTGACATGCAAATGCCCTTTGTTTCTGCCTTCAGGCCAGACTAAATAGTAAAAATTAGCCATCAAACGTAGCCAAATATATTCATGTTATGGTTTATTGCTTTCAATCCTCAAAGTGCAGGATTTCATGTTTTTCTAATCATTACTTGGTCTGGTGTGACAGTACCTAAGGTAACTATTTAATTAGATCAGTCAAGTGTTTTAAAAAAAAAAAAAAGTCTGTAGAAAAAAGTTCAGAAGAAATGTACAAAATACAGAAAACAGCAGTTGGTTTTAGTAGAAACTGAAAATCTATCCATCCAAATCCATCCAGGGACAATTTGGACACAAGGAAGGTAATTTTCTGTTTAAACCCATTTAACAAAATCAAGGTGTTGACATTAGTTTTTATCAGCCTAATGGGCCATTTCACGTTTAGACACGTGTTGAAAAAAATTGATTTTCCGATTCTGAATCGATTCGCATATTAAATTCTCAATATCGATTCAAAAATTGTCCAAAAATCGATTACTAAATATATATATAAATACAATATTTTTTTAGTAGCCTATTCCCCCGGTAAACTTTTATCTAAGTCGCGTCCATGGTATTCACGTTGTGGCCACTCGCACCATAGACTCTGCCGCTCTCTAATCTAATGCTAGTTTTAACATGTTGTATGTAAAACAGGTTGAGGTTAAAAAAAATGTTTTTAAGAACACTAACCAGAATCGAGATTGGATCAGATCGAATCTGGATAATCGATCCTTAATCTTAAGAATTGGAATCGAATCGATTCTTGAGATTTGAATCGATACCCAGCCCTAGTTTCAGAGAGTGAGGCACATAGCAAAGTGTTTCCATCGCAGTACTACAGCCACTCTCACAGCCATCAGTAACTACCACAATACTTGTCATTTGCTGTTAAATGTCAGTCTAATGCTAGTTTTAACATGTTGTATGTAAAACAGGTTAAGGTAAAAAAAAATGTTTTTAAGAACACTAACCAGAATCGAGATTGGATCAGATCGAATCTGGATAATCGATCCTTAATCTTAAGAATTGGAATCGAATCGATTCTTGAGATTTGAATCGATACCCAGCCCTAGTTTCAGCCTTTGTTAACATTGTGGATGCTTGTCAACGTTGATAGAATTATCTTTTGTCTCACAATGTTCTATGGACCAGATTTGATGATAATGGTATCATCCTCACCAAAGATTATACAAAATTAAATATAATGATTTGAATTATGTTCCAGTAAAATGAGTTGTCTTACCTGTTACATGCACTTTAACATGTTTCGATAATTAAGACAGTGATTGTTGAGGGAGGCACTGCACTGCAGCAGCTGAGATGAATGGGGCCCTGATGGTGGTGTGGCGGGGTCAGGGCACAGAGACAAGGGGCATCAGAAAGAAAAGCCACTGGCCACAAGAGGGCAGGAGAGATAGGTGACACCTAATGGGAGAGGAGACAGAGATGGAGGGAAAACTATCACAAGGAGCAAACACCGAGCAGAGAGGCACAGCATGTTCTAGGCCTTGAAGCAGCAGACACTGGGTCATTTTAGACACTTATTTTTATTCTCTTAGTTTGTTTGTCTCCTGAGATAGTGGTATGTATTATATGTATGTATTATAATATA
>KN514018.1:0-34960 GCA_000787155.1 Scartelaos histophorus
AGACCTGGTTCAGACCTGGTTTAGCCTACAGTCGCGCCTGGGGGCGCACCGATCCCTCGGGTGGACACGCTGCGCACAGCTGACCACTCGCGGGATTGCGTTGGCGTCCCTGGTTTAACCCCCCCACACCCTAACAACTTCACAGATACATTTTCATCATGCTCCTCCCTTTGCAAAATGAAATAACACTATATCATCCCTATATTTCTCCAAAAAACAAAAGATAATAAAAATGTTGTAAACTACAAAACTAAGTAGAAGTAGGTTCTACAAATAAGACAAGAGTATGAGCTCAGCACTTCCTGGTTGGAGTGCTTAATCACACAGCTTTCATATTGTTAGGGTTTGGCCTCCTGACAGGTCTGAAAAAATAATACACCTTAATCATCTTCAGCACAGTGACGTCTGCAGCGTGCGCAATTCAGTTATTTTGCTCCAGAGTGCAGAGATGGGAAAAGAGCTAATATGGAACAGGTACGCTAACCTGGCTAATCTGATAATAGCTGGTGGAGATGTGTGCTCCGTCAGGCTCTTTACAAACACTGACGCAGCCTCGCACACATTAGGGCCATTACAACAGGGGCATTTTGTTGACCCCAAACTAGACTTCTAATCAGTGCATGTGATGGACGGACATGCCTGTGTTAATAATATAAAATGGGAAGAGGAAAGAGAGATACAGAACCGCCTAGGCAATCTCTCAAAAGAGTTTCTTTCAAATATTCAGATATTTTCTATTATTTGCAGGTTTAGTTAGTGATGGTTTAGAGCTGGTTTAGTCCTGGTTCAGATCTTGTTAGCATTTATCTAGTCTTAGTTTATTTGTCCTATATTACGCAAAATTGACTCTTCTCTCAAACAGGGGACACTGTTCCACCTTGTGATGTCATGTGGTGATACAGAAAGTGCTCCACTGTGTTTTGAAAATATATATACACACAAAACATATCATAATAAAGCATTCTGAGCTTTGGAGACGTACACAAAGGGTTACTTAAATATGCGTAAATAAAACAAAACACAATTCCCGATTTAATGAGGTAACAACATTCTGGCTTAAAGTTCACAAGAGTCAATTTTGTGTAATATTGGACCTTTAAAACATTTCATAGTTTATAGAAACAGAATATACTTTTTATTTTGTGGATTTTCATCTAGTAAAATTTGTCTCTTCAATTTGAGATTAGTAATGATAAGAATTTTAAATATTTGAAATAGCAAATTAAATAAAATTATGATACTGCATTATGAGATTTTTAAATGTATTTTTATTTTTTTTTAAATTTGGTTCTCAACTCACCAAGCGGCTGATCTCCTCCTGTCTGTCCGGAGCAGAGCGGGCAGTGGCTTTGATCATAGTGGAGGTCTGATTATCTGTCAGTTTCTTGATACACCTCTGGCCTGCTACAATATTACACACCTAGAACAACAGAAAAACAAGAAAGGAAATTACATTTAAATCCGCTGTACCTGATTGTTGCCATCTTAAAAACAGAACTAGTCATTTTAAACAGTTAGCAGTGGTTCAAAGTTCCTCCTCACTTATCTTACGCATTCTGAGCATCCTAATTATCCACCATGGTGACTTTATAAGCACTTTTCACAACTATTAGAGACCAGAGCAGAGTTTGCCCGATCATGGTAAAGCTACAACTAGGATGCTACTGCGCACCTGATCCTTAGACAATAAAATGATTTATAATTAGATGGAGTGAGCACAGAGTGGACCTCAACTAGAGCAAGACAAATTTTGCTCAAATACATGGGGAAAAAAATGGAAGGGGCTTTTAAGTAATGTATTTTCTCTCTTTGGTAAAGGTTCATTCTGCCTTCTGTTTTAAACTCTCTTTTTGTCAGACAAATGGCTAATTGTAAATGTATTTTCTCACCTCTAAAGGCAGGTAGGTGTGCTTCTGCTCCTGGCCCACTTGGAGACAGGGCAGGTGAGGGTACTTCAGCTGCAGGCTGTACTTCTCTCTGAAGTACTGGGCTACTGTGCGTTCTACGGTCTGACCATTCTCAAGCTGCAGAGGGAACCTGTGAAGAATAGAGACAATGCTTGAATGCATTTTTACAAAATAACTTGATCAGTGCTTTTTGATATTTTTCTGGACAAATTTAACCAAGTAATTCTTAGAGGATCATTCTGATTCTCATTGCATCTTGGTCAATGTAAAGACTGGAAATGTGCTATAAGTGTAACTCTAAGTGTTAGAATAGTTTTGATGAATCACCTAAAATAACCACTTAGGAGTAAGCAGACCCAGCTCCCAAGAGCTGTTTGAAATCTTATTATGATATAGACAGATGCATTAAAGGTGCACTATGGAACTTTTCTGATGGAGGCTCTGACTCCTGCATTGTCTCCTCTGAGATGTTACTGCACAGTGTGTATTAAATATATATACTACATCTAGCCTTTGTTCAACTAGCTGTGTTTTTATTGTCTTGACTAACATGTATTCTTACTGAGCAGGGTCTCCTCTCCATAGATCTGAACTGTACTTTTATCTGGTGAGGCATCACATGCTTGACTCCATGGAGATAAATATGTTTAATCCCACACAGTGGATCATTACAGGCTAAACAATCTCTGGATGCAAGCGGGTGGTGGACCCTCCACCTGAAAGGTTACTTTAGAGCACCTTTAATATCTGGTCACTATAGTGATTCAAATGCCTTTAAAAGCACTCATGACAAAACATCAGCAGATGTGTTTAAATTCATTAAAATATGACTAATGTTGAGTGGATGTTTGTCAGATGATTCAGCCACTCCTCTGTAGTTAGGCAGCGGAAAGACGGTCATCCACCCTAACCTTCCCCACCCCCCTCTGTCTCGCTCTCCTTTCCTCCTCTTTCCTCTCTTGTGCTTTCTCCCGTCTCTCCTCCTCTCTTACATCTCTAGGATCCTTGCTCTGGTCTCTCTCGTCCCTCCTCCCATACACACCGTGGTCTTCCCTCTCCTTTCTCCTCCTCCCATACACTCCCTAGTCTCTCGTTTCGATGCCTCCTCCTTGCCTCCTCTCTCCTTCCTCCTCCTCCCATCCACTCCCTGGTCTCTCCCCGGTCTCTCCTACCCACAGTCTGACTCACGTTTGGTGGCTGGCGGGCCGGCGCGTTACATTGCAGACGCGGTACTTCCTCCTCATGGTTCCACAGTGCGTCACCTCCACTTTCAAACCTGTTCAGAAATAAAAAGAGCTGAAGTGAACACAGAGCGAAGAGTGTGAGGATAGAGAAAGAGCTCTGATAGGCAGCATCAGTTCTAGTAATGGGTAGGCCCGTCACAATAATTACTATATCGTTTAATATATGATAATAATGCATTTTATTTATATGGGGCTTTTCTAAACACTCAAAAGACGCAGTATAAGGAATATAATTAAAAAGAGTGTAACGAAACAAACTATAGCCATGATAATAAAAGCAGGTTAGACTTAAAATATGCTCTAAACAGATGAATTTTAAGCAGTTTTTGAAAGCTGAAACTGCATTTTGGGGTCAATATTTATCATGTGTATTTTATTTTATTTTTTTGCACTACTGGGACATTGGTTATTTTAGTTTAATTTTAAGATGAACAGTAAAAAGTTGAATTTATAACTTCTATGACTCATTACAGATGCAAACTCAGTGCTGCAGCGTCATTTTGCTGTTTATTTACTGCAGCTCATAACTTTTGTACTTAATTTAGTTTAGTTATTTAATGAAACAGGGACAGTGCACAATATACAGAAACATTAACAGGAGAGATGCATTGTACCAGGTTGTAGCACTAGTGTAGTTCCTGGGCAGGTTGACGTTATAGTTCATAACATCAAACATATAACAGAAAATGTCTTTACAGTGAGTGGACAATCATAAAAGTTCTTTTCATCACACCCAGATCTCTCAGCAGCTTAAAAACCTCATCCATCATCAAAAGCATCCATCAGTTCATTCAATATTATAGATTTAGAAGTTTCAGCGGTTTAAATCTGCTCTTGGCTGTCAGTGGCATATATTAGTTTCAATATTACCGTTTATTGTTTATGTATTTACTTCAGCAATATATCACACTTCAAAATGTGTTACTGTGACAGGCCTAGTAATGGGATGTCCAAATCGGGGACGCTATTGCTTCAAGAGCAGCTGACAGGTTTTCATGTTTTTCTAATTAGAACTTGGTTTGGTGGGATAGTGCCCATGGTAATATATTTATCATAGTTAAGTGGTGGTTTATGGTGGAAAAAAGTTGAGAAGAAAGGAAAGTACAACAATACAAGAATTAGCAAGAGTTCTAAAACTGAATACCTCTGTTAATGTGGAAAACAGCCTCCAAAATGCATGGACAATTTACGGAAAGGCATTTTTCTGACAGTTTAAACCTTCATTTAATAACTGCACACTTCATTTAGTGTGGAGTCATTCACTTTTATTAGTTTAATGATAACAATTGTGCAATTTAGATACATTTTAGTCCTTGTTTACGTTATGGTTGCTAGATAACAGCTATGTTATTAACTCTGCATGCATCATAACTGCTGGCAATGTCCACACAGGAAGTAAAAATATAAACTTCCCAAAAAAAGGACAAGTTTTTTAGTAAATTCTTAAATATAATTATGTTAACTATGCTTTATTATTGATGTCTTTTTATAAATAAAGAAATTAAGAAATAATATGCACTTTAAGTCAAGTTTAGATGATTTTAAATACATTTCTCAGCTAAAGTTTGTAAATTGACTTAAAATAAAGACATAAATATAAAAAGGAGCCAGATTTTTGGACATGTTATAATTAAAATGACAAGGCTCAAAGAAGCAGTTACAGTTTAAAGGGTGACAATTTTTCAGTGTAGTTAACTGGAGCCAGAGTCGATGGAGCTGGAAGCGACCCCATGCTCACTTCCTATTTGGAACGTGGTAGCTAGCAGGTTAGCTATGTCCATTTATATGTACAGTCTATGGTGTGGACAGTGGTCCCCGCTCACCTTTGATTTCTTTGGTGAATTTGACCCTGTGGGAGTCTGTGAGGGGCCGAGGCTGCTCATCGATGTTGTGGATGTCCAGGACCTCACACATGAACTGGATGACGGGCTGGGCTTTGTAGAAAGCAGTGGCAGATACTATAACGAAAAAACACAAAAATATACATATTAAAAACTTTAAATTATAATTAAAATCAAATATTCAAGATAAAAATTAATGTTCTACAAGAAAAATATTCACACAAACAATTTTTGACCCATTTTGTAACCTTTGAGTAGGATAATCTTGCCTAGCAAATCCAGAATGATATTTCTGTGTGTTAAAATACATAATTTGGGGAAAATAACCAATGACCATTTCATCACCAACGGAAGCACCAAAGCAGAGAGGGGGAGCAAGATGGCGACGTGCATAGACGCAGTGGCCTGGAGCTCCTACAACTACAACTGGCACCAGACTATGCAGTTTGTTGTGATGCTCTAACATAATTTCATTGTGATTTTATATCACAATGACAATAAAGAAATTGATTGATTGACTGAATAATCAAAATCGTCCCAAAAATATGGGCAGAGCTTACTGGTCATTGATCACTCTGGAGTCTAAACAAACCAGTATTGACATCAGCAATGAGAAACATTTTTGTTAAAAAAAAATCGTATACTGTGTTGTGCAAAATTAACTCTTGTGAGATTTTCATGTTATAATTATATCCTCAAAAAACACACCTGGAATTGTGTCTGAGTAAACCTTTATTATTAGGCTGTCGATATCTCCAAAGGGTTTTGTGTGTGAACAAAACAGAACACAACTCTATGTTTTTGGATGAGAAAGCAACATTATAACATAAATCAGAAAACAGCATAATATGAGCCCTTTAAAAAGTATTCTGCCACTGTAGAACGATAATGACCCAGTGGTTGATTTGAGTTGTTCCACACATTTTCGTTTTAAATTGATTTGGCAACTGTATCGCTATGAGCAGTTTTTACTACTACCAAAAACATGGCTGATTTCCATGGTAACGCACATTTTTTCAGAGAATTTTGGAAAGAGAATAAAAACTCAACTACCAATGTGTGAGTAACAACAACCAATCCAATAATGAGTCTAATATTAGTAAATTCTCAACAGTCAAACCTGAACTAGACACAAGAATGACTGCAGGAGCTTTTACTGAATGTGACTTAGGGGACAGTGTGGGGACATTTTGATGAGGCATTTAAATCCTATGACAGGAAATGACATCACCTCCGCATGTTATTTCCACTTTCTAGTTTTATATTGTATTTTGATTTGTGAGTCATTCATGTAGATGTAGATTTGAAAGGTTTAACATTTTGCATAATTGTATTTATTCAGAGTATTGTAGCAGAAGTGGTGAAAGGGAACAGTTATTCAACCCATAAACAAGCAAAACATTTAAAAGGAGCGTTGTGTAACTTTTTAGTTGAGGGTCTGTCACCTGCTTGTTTCTATATTCTATTGTTCTGCCTGGAATGTTCCACAGTATGGCATTAAACAGCTCTACTTTACATTTATTCAATTACAGGTAGTTTTATAGCTCAAAAATACCTAGAAAAACAGGCTTTCTAACTGCGGGGTTGCCTCTCCACATCTGACCTGTAACTTTGGTCTGGTTTGGTCTTCATGAAGATAGAAAGATTAAATTCCAGACAAAGCAATAACATATCCATGGAGAAAAGCAGTTGATGGACCCAGAAAACTTGCACCTTTAAATTAACATTTCCCACAAAAGACAAAAGAGTAATGGTTCATTTGTTTTGTGGTAACAAGATCAAGCAGAAGATCCACCCAGAGTTTGTATGTTGAAAATGTAGTAATGCTGTTTTAACCAAATGCCTAACAGGCTACTTGATCCAGTTTGCCAGATTTATAAAGTACAAAACAAAACCAGAGCTAAAAAGACCATGCAGATTATTGCTTTTTATTTCATGAAAGCTTAAGGGCAAAGGACAAATTGT
Organism: Scartelaos histophorus; assembly: GCA_000787155.1. NCBI lineage: Eukaryota > Metazoa > Chordata > Actinopteri > Gobiiformes > Gobiidae > Scartelaos > Scartelaos histophorus. The sequence goes on from KN514018.1 coordinate 6,958, forward strand.
GGTTAAAAATATCTTTATACATATTAAAAGGTCCTTTATCACACAAATTTGACTCTCGTTATGCCATGTTATTGCTGTTACTTCATTACTGTCCACAGCTCCAAAAGCTCCAAACACTCTATTCCACACGCACAACCAAAATGTGGAAAAAAACAAACAAACATGCATTTATTTTTGTCTATTTTTTGACTAAAAAGTTACATACTGTGGGTTTTCATAATGTATCACTGTAAAATAAAGCAGAATTTTTAGTCAGTTTCATGTGCAGAGGTCTCATTCTGTTGCAAAGCTCCACTTTGGTCCACAAAATGAAAATACTACTGTTGTCACGATGCAAAAATTTCAAACTCAATTCACAATAATAATTTAAAACTTTTTCTTTAGACAGCAGAATGTGATTTTCAGAGTTAAATGATAGTATGTTCATTTATATTACCATGTAGAGTTATATTTATATAATCCCTCAGTTGTCCAGAGAGGTTTCATAAAGGGTCCCTGGACATTTACTAGTCTATGTGCTCTTATATTTGCTCTGATCCAGCTCAAGATCATTCTAAAGCTATTTCAAGAGAGGCTCGCTTCCGCCCCGTAAATCTGACTTTTTTAGCATCAATACTTATTCAAATAAGTATCTAGTTTCTATGCTAGATTTAGTGTCAATTAGTATCTGATTTTCGATACGTTTGACAACCCCTGGACACACATATTTGATTATAATGCATATGAAAGCCCTAATGGACCCGCAATAAATACCGGGAAATGAGACAAAAAGCCAATCAGAAATTTGGAGAGGACTTGAAACAGTTGGAGCCAAACAAAAGCGTCTTCTGCTCCCCTCCTGACCCCGGTAACGCCCACTAGCTCCACACATCCGGGTTTGACCGCACGCACACACGCACACACAAGCTCACACGCACACACAAGCTTTCTGTATCCACGGCAACCAACCTACCGAACGACCAGCCAGTTCCCAGCCAAAATCCCACCAACTTCCTCCAACACCCTTTTAAACACGTTTCTTTTCCTGGCTTGTAAACAGAAAACCCTGACAGCCTCCTACTGCGTCCCTATGTTTCTGCATTGAATTTCTTCCACATATTTTCAGCAACTCAAAACAGATGGCAAAGAAAACGTGTTACTACTCCATGGGAAATATAGGGTGTATTGTTGTAACGTAAGACTTCTCAAGAGTTCTCAAGGCAATAATTCAGAACCATATTATTAGACAGACCTTGTATATTAAAGTGTTTCTGTTAAAAGGTGCATTGCGTACCTTTTTGATGTTCTTATGTCCTTCTATGGAGATGTCTTTGAATGTTCCACAGTATGAGATTAAACAGCTCTACCTTATTTAAATTCAATTACATGTGGTTTTATAGCGCAAAATACCTAGAAAAACAGGCATTTTGACCTGTAACTTGTTTAATGCCATACTGTGAAACACTGCAGATAAAGCAATAACATCTCCACAGAGGAAAGCATCAGACAGAGCCCCAACCGAAAAGTTACACAGTGCAACTTTAAGTCTCTGCTTTAGACCTATTTTTGTTCTCTGGTCTGGCTTTTAACACCGTGCGAGTTCTGTGGCCCTATGTGACTTCTATTTAATTTGTTTTTATGGTTTTACTTTGTTATTTATTGGTATTTTTGCTCTTAATGAGAACTAGCAGAGTTAAATACAGCTTTATTTTATATTCCCATTATACTGTTTTGTTTATTAAATGTGCTATGAAGTGCTATATAAATAAAGTGGATTGGATTGGATTCTGTAATTAGCCATCCCTGTGGTGTTAATGGGCCCATATAAAACACTATAAAATAAGGTATTTCACAGTATTAACATTGCTTTTCTGATCGCACACCTTTATAAACATAAACAAATATGTACAACTACGAAATATTTAAGCATTAAAAGGTGCACTATGTAATTTTTTGGGGGAGGGTTGGCCACCTGAAAGATTTTATTGCTTGCATTCATCTCATTATGGACAGGTGACAGGCACAAATACCTTAAAAATGATCAACTGTTATTGTAAGAGAGGATTGCCTATCCACAAATCCGACCTGTAACTTGGCTTGGTGCAATCATCTGCTGGTCTCCATGGGGATGCATTTATTGCAATATTGTGGAGGACAAAGAAAAAACATCTCCATGGAGACTAGCGTGGCAGACATCTCCACTAGAAGAGTCTTGCTGGTTAAGTTCTGGTTGAGTTAAACGTAAGGTCAAATTATAGGGGAAAAGAATCACCATGGAAACGGCACAAACTACTTGTTTTCAATCATGTAATGTTCTTTTTTTAAAACCAGGTAAGACTGATCTAGAAAGAATTCTCAGAGCAACAACCTGGTCTAAAGGCAGTACCAAAAAGTAGGTCAAGAAGGGTTTAAAAGAAGAACTTACTAATTTCTTTTTATATACTTCTTACACATTCTTACTCATACTTACTAATTAATTATTATGCTATTTTCTGATCAATGTTAAAATGGATCGCTTAGCTAGTGCTTAACTACCACTTCATAACATCGCAATGTGCCAAAGAGCATTAGGCCCTTTGGAAATGTAGACATACTAATGACTAAAGATTACAATTACTATTATGTGTAAATGAAACAACATTACTCCGGATATGTTTGAGTGTGTAATACCATTATCATTGCGTAAGTATCTTGAATTGTAAAATCAGTCGACTCTAAAATAATCCTGAATGATATTTAATACGCATGTAGTGGTGATACTCGGTTTCTGTTTTCTGTTCATAACAACGCTACAAAATCAAAAAGTGGCCATCTTACCATCGATGTTGAGCATCATCTTCCACATGGCGGGCCTCACAGACTGATGGAAGCCGAACCAGACCTCCCTCCCCCCACCCAGAGGATGGTCATAGCCCTCAGGAGCAGAGAAGAACGAACGGCCCACTGGAGTGTACCTGCAAAACACACATATTTTAAGTTCAGGAGTTCAATTTAATTGTTAAAGATGCAGGTTCTGATGAAGGGTCTGCTGCCTGCTTGTCACTGAGGGCAAGTTATTGCATTACGTAAATGTTTCACTATATGGCATTTCAGGCAGTTCAATACAGATAAGCAGGTAGCACACAAAAAAATACCACACATGTAGTACTATTCTCTAGTCTAAGCAAAGATATCTGGATTCCAATATTATTCACAGCTTACTTTCAAATATCTGTTCTATTTTGACGTTTCATTGGATTCATAGCGCTATACTCTCTGGTCAGGGTTAAAAAGTTAAGTGTTAAATACAGTGCGTTTTCATTATGGCCCAGGGGACCCTAGACCTGCCTTCGCTACGAAAAGACATTAAGTACAAGGTGATGTGAGATCAAGTGTGTCTCTGTGTGCACTCCTATACAAGCACCATTTCATTTCCGCTGGCTCCTCATATTGATGCCATGGTGACAGAGTAAATAAGGGATAATGTATTTATATTAATACGAGACTGGAAAGCACAGCAGCTAAACTTATCTCTAGAGAAACAGCAGGAGTAAAGAAGAAAGTATTAGCTCAAAGTAGTACGCTCAGATGTAATTAACAAAGTCTACTTTTATATGAGTCTCTGAATAGAACTATGTATTAAATTTGCATCAAACCAGAAATAGCTAACACACAAACATGGTCTTCATTGCATTTTATACAAAAATATTGAGGAAAATAAATATAATGACCTGGAGAATTGCAATGTCTGTGAATGGAGCATTTGTACACCAACCCATGAGTTCTAGCATTGTGTCTTTAGGAAAGACACTTCACTCACATTCCCTGGTATGAATGTGATGTGCGAGCGTAGACTGTATATACGAATGGATATAGCTAACACACTAGCCACTGTGTTCACTCCACACTTGGTAAGATACTACTGTAGTCACAGCTGCCCTGGGACAGACTGACAGAAGCAAGGCTGCCAATCTATGCCATCTGCACCTTCAACCACCAACAGTCGCGCACACACCACTTTCTTACTAGGCAATGTGGGTGACGTGTTTTGCCTAAGGACACAACAACAGCTTTTGTCTTGCCTAAATGGAACTGGATTTTGGTTGTATGATAAAAGCACTTACTTCATGGAGGGGAGGTGCCGTAGGACCACATCCACAGCGTGCACAGGGTTGGTGCTGATGGGCTTGTCCAGGTCCAGGGGCTCAGGCATACTGCGCCCGGTCAGGACCTCATGGAGCACATGCCAACTCACCAATGACACAAACTTAATGGAAACTTTGAATGGACGATCCTTGCCCCCTTCTCCTGGTAATGTCACGTCCAAGTCCACCTGATGCACAAAATACACAAGTAGTCAAGTTTAGCATGTATTTATATACAACAACAGTCAAGTCTAGGCATTGTGTAAGCCAAACTGTGGAACATTCCAGATTACAAGCTCCTACTAACAAGATCAGAAAATGACTGACGTTAACTACTATCAAAATCAGACAAACGTTAATGTTCAGGGAGTGAACAAAATAATGAACAAAATAAATGCTATGTTGATGTTTAATGCTACACTCTGTTACATAAGGCAAAGAAATTACATCTCCAAGGAGTGATGGACCAGAACAGTTACACAGTACACCTTTAAAGAATGCTTGTATGGTTGTTTATCCATTTGGTGAAATGTTCAGCAGTTCAGCTTTAATTATAAACAGGCACAAACCATCATTACTAATGACGACCCCATCTTACCCCGGCTGGTGCCACAGGGAGCGGATTGGCTGTGTACAAGCTCCTCTTCCCATCGTAAACTGGCCTTCTGTCCCCAAAGATGGTCACCTTGAAGTGCTGCACCATGGAGTCCACCACCTCCCTACATGGTTACAAATACAAATTAGAGGAGCTATTCATTTAGGTTAGGTTAGTTTATATGCCACTTGTAGTTAAAAAACACATTGGAAAAACATGTGCAAAAAGCTCAAAGACTACCATGAAAGACAGTCAGAACAACCACATGAGCAAAATTCAAATTAAATTTGCCACACACTGTAAAAATAAATAATAAAAATAGTATTATTTGCATTTTAATTTAATCTTAAGTAATTATAAGTAAATTACACCGACATAACCAATCACCAATTCAAATTTGGTGCATAGCAATTTAGTAAAATATTTGTATTTATTGCCCTTTGACTGAAAACATAGTCAAATTTATTCTTCCAACATCTGAAGTACCCAAACCCCACATGTTTAATGATAGACTATTGGCTATCTGGGCTATAGAGAATATAGTCCAGATGTATTTTGTGTTACTATATATTTCTATATTTTATTTTTTACTTGTACATGTACATTTATTTTATTCTTCTTTTGAATTGTATTACCATCTATATTGTTGCTCTTTGTTAGTGTAATATATTATGATGTGTGAGCTACTGTGTCCAAATAATTTCCCTTGTGGATCAATAAAGTTTGCCTTAATCTATATTACTGACGATTACAAATTACAACCTCAATTAAAATGAAATAAACTGCACAGCCTTATATTCTGTTGTACCTGTTGACACGGCGGGGGCACTTGTCAGGCTTGATGTCCACCTCGTACAGGTAGACATCCATCTTGGGGATCTCCACCTGGAAGCAGTTGGCCAGCAGCTTGATGGGCTTCCCCATGGTGCCATAGCCGGGCCGCCGAGGCAAGGAGAACAGGGACTGGGCCCCCACGGCTCCTGGAACAGCAACACATGGATTAAATATTCTTTTATGCATTGAAAGAAACAGGAACAGAGCACAAACAAAACGGTAAATGGTCACACTTGTACATAGTGCTTTTCCACCTTCACCTCACTCACCCATTCATCCACACATTCACCAACCACTTAGGTGTGAACAATCAGAAAGAAATTATATCAAATTACATGTCAATAATCTGATAACTCCGGAAACTGCACCAGAGACTTTCAGAGTGTATTTAAATGTATGCACTAAAGATCATGATGCCATCAAAGAAAACAGTCTTCATCTCTGACAGTCTGTCCGCTCCCTTGTCTTTCAGTGCTTTCAACACATCACTCTATTAGTTCTCAGCCAAATCTAATTGCAAAGTGAAGCTCCATTTCCAGTTATTCAGTCCCCACAGGCATGTTTTGTAACTATAAAATCTTCATGTTTATAACCATACAGACATTGTATAGTTCCAAACTCCTCCTTGAATGAGATAAGACAGTAAATCTTTGAAGAGTTGACAGTGTTCCTGGAAAGCTGCCACTAGGGTAAAACCAATGTGAGAATCTTTTTGCAAAATTTTGCTTTTGCCATTTTACATTTTTGGGTGAGGGCCAACACTGGTTTGGTTCTATGAATATGCCCTTGCTCTGCTTGGAATGTTCCACAGTATAACATTAAACAGCTCTCCTTCAATTATAGACGGTTTTATAGCTCAAAAATACCTAGTAAAACTGGCATTGTGATGTGAGCTCGGTTGCCTCTCCATAGATCTGACCTTTAACTTGGTCTGATTTCGACTCCATGAAGACAGAACGGTTTAATGCCATACTGTGAAACATTCCAGACAAAGCAATGACATCTCCATGGCGAAAAGCATTTGACAGACCCTCCAATAGAAGAGTTACACAATGCACTTTTAAAGTATTCAAAAATCATTAGAGTCATCATAGGATTCTTGCATTAGTTTGTAGGTTCATATTTCAGAGCATGTTTGTACTGGTCTAAACAATAAGGTTTTATGCAGGATAAGACAGGATATTTTGTTATTTGTGAACTTATGGTACTTCAAAAATTGCAGCCTCCCATTCAAACAGTGATTTTGATTCATTTGTTATCAGTCTTGCAGTACGTACATTTTCTTCACTTTTTCTAGAAAACAAAACTACAGGACCCATAAAAACCAACACCTGACACCAATCAGTTCCAGCCAGAGCAATAATACACGGAAATATCTGTACTTCTACTTTTAACAGTATAACGGGCCAAGAGAACTACTGCTACTGCCTTTGTCGTGAACACTGTGAAACTCAAATTGTCAATTCTTGTTTCAAACGCCCTGCATGTTTTTTCCATGAGTCACTTAGATCCAGATACATGCAGTCCTGTTCACTTAATGTGCCACAGTGAAGCTGCTACTGCTGGGGCTATTCTGGGCCCTGTAGAGACTTGCCCATCCAAATCATGGCTTTACCACTGAGCCAGTATAAACAAGGATTGGTGGGGTCATGTATACTGTACAGTGTGTCATTAGGGAATTTAAATCCACTGCATCTGTCCGTCATTGAAGTCTCTATTGTTTTTGTCCCATTCACAAAGAACAGGAGTGTATTTGAAGTGATCTGATGGTATTATCGGTGCTTTTCAGATAATGTCATCCTACCAAATGGGGCAGTTTTCCCTATTGATGACATTGTGCTTGAAATATCCAAAAGATAAATGCACAAATGTTGAACCTGATAATATCGGTCACTGACTACTGTTGTCACAATACTAAAATTCAAATTTGATTTTGATACTGCAAAATACCTGTTCAAATGAATATTTAGTTTTGATAGTATTTACTAGTTTTAGTCTCAATAAGTATTGTGGATGCGCTGATACTGATACTGATAAATTAAATTATTGGTAATAACTGATATAATAATACAATTAATTGGCCATAGTTGACGCAGAAAGTCTCATAATGTTGGAATTTTTACTTTCACAAAGCTGAAGTTACTGGGAGGATAAGGAACAGCTACATTTGGATCAGTTCCGTCTTATTTTATTTTAGTTTAAAGGAAATAAATGCTGTTTTCAGTCTCTGCTCTGGAATCTGTGAATATCAGGGGTTGGCAGATACTTAACGCTATAGTATCAGAATTGAAAAAACTGGATCAGTGCATTGCTAATTTCCAATACTGTTCCAATACCCTACCATCAAATTGGGGAAAAGATCCAGGTTTCCCAATATGGATTAAATTGCAACTTAACATGAAGGCAAGTGCCCAAACAAAACAAAATTTTAACAAAATCTAGCACTGACTAGACCAAGACTCCACAAAATTCTGTATTTGAACCACTCATTGTTGCTGCCATCAGTATTCAACATTTTGGCCTATAGATTATAGTGATGTCATCTTTAACCCAGCAATAGTTTTAGTTTATACTAGCGCTGCAACAAACAAACATTTAGTCAGACATTTTTTTTTTCAATTTGCATCCATCCTGTCAACCCACTCTCAAGAGTATGCTTACTGTGCCCCCAAAATACTCTCCATATAAAACACTACTTTGCCAGCTGGTCTTTAACTCAGAACTCAACCTACAAAAACCTTGATTTTGCCACATTAAATAAACTACCAAACCCCAAGCATAACCATTTCAAATTTGTCTCGCCGGAAGTAAATGCTCTGGCTGATTCATCGTCACTTTGACTCACTGCGGGTGTGAGTGGGCGACGCTGAACTTAGGGGCCCTTGGTGGGGAAGAGCACCCTTCCAACACAGCGCTAGAGCCGAGCGCTAGGGGCAGATGACACAAAATAGCAGGTTTATTTACACTGCAGTGGAAGGAAGGACTCAATGCCCTCTTCCTGCCTTAAAATGACTGTACATGTTTTTGTTTAGTTTTTTTCCATACAGTTGAGCGAAATGCTACAGATATACTGTAATATAAGCAGCTCCATGCAAGTCTGTCTGTGCATGCTCTGTGTCTCATATAAAGGTGTATTACAGTCGAAGAATCAGAATGTGCGTTGTTAACATTTTTGTTAGAATTGCAGCAATAGCAAAACTCTCCTCTGGTCTCTGAAAGTCATGAAAAGCACTAATAAACTCATTACGGTGAATAATTAGAATGCTTGGGATGTATGTGATGGATAATGGTTTTCATTCATGAGATGTGCATCGAGAAGTTGTAGTGTTTTCTTTTAGTACTCTTTTGCAAAAATAGCAGAAGAAATGTAGAAGAAAGTTACATCTATGGAAGTAAGTAACATTAAAAAGATGTATATTGTTATAATAATTGGAAATTCCTGGTTATATTTCTGAGTAGAAGAATAATAACACTGTATAAAGAGAGCAAAGTCTATAACAAACAGCTCCAAAAGTATGAGCGTACTTTTGTAATCCAAATTCCACAAATGACAATTCCACTTAATTTCCCATGAGGCAGTGCAACTTGAGACAAGCCAACATCCAACCACAACAATGACATTTAAAAGGCCATTTTGAAAAGTTATACAGTTTCATTTCATTTTACTACAGTGACCTCAAACAACCCCTCTCCGTGCATGGTTAGGAAGTGATGGGAGTGGTAGTAGTAGTAGTAGGAGCGAAGGGAGTGGCGGGATTAGGCGGTGGGCTTGGTTGGTTGGTTTTCCGTCTTTCATCTTGGAAAGCACTGCTGTAGAGAATGAGTCATGGCGTAACCTCGGAAACCCACAGAACGGCGTCCTGCTCCTGGACACGACGACAAGGAGCTCCAAAGGACATTAAATAAGACAACAAACAAGTGAACGAATCAAGTTTAGAGAGATAAGGAAACTAAGAAGATTTAAAAAGAACTAAATGGATTAAAAGTCCTATATTGGGCAAAATTGACCTTTGCGATCTTTAAGCCCTGGTAAACTGTTGTTACCTCATCAAAAACATGCCTGGAGTTGTGTTTTGTTTCATTCACAAATGTTTGAGTGATTCTTTATTATTAGTCTGTCTACATCTCCAAAGCTCAAAATGCTCTGTTCCACCTTGTGATGTCATGAAGCTGTAGTTAACAGCGACCCGTTACTTTTAGTTCAGTAGAGATTGGCACTTCCAGGGCTGATATTGTCCAAATGATTCTAGTGAAGGTTTAAGAAGTTTATAAACATGTTGGAGTAATTCCTGTATTACCACATGACATCAGAAGGTGGAAAAGAGTGTTTTCTGTTTGAAAGAGTTGAGAAAAAGTAAATATACAGGATTTATGTGTTAAACATGTGTGAATGAAACAAAACAAAACTCCAGGTAGGTCTGTCTTAAGCAAATAACATTGTAAGATAAAATCAGAGAATAGCATAATCTGGGTCATTTAAAAACACTTTTTTAGCAGCGTTTGTGGTCCTGTTTAGGCAAATAAAAGCAGAGTAACAAATTGTCTAGTGCTAGTTAGTGACTGTCGTTTTATTTCTAAGGAACTTGTTTAACAGCACAAATCAGTTCACTTATTGTAGTTACAGTTCAGTCAGTTCTTTGAGACCATACTGTGTTAAAAAAAACACAGATTAAAGTCTAATTTAAGTAATAGCTTCGCACAGAGCTATGTCTCTAGTTAGCCTCACCCCCTCTTTCTAGGAATATGAAGTAAACAAGGCTGAAGCATGTTGTGTCAGTGTAGTCCCAGAGACATTTGGCAGGGTCACATTTGTACTCTGTACTGACATGCCACTGTACAGCAACTTTGGTTGGAAATGGTGGATATGTGGTTCTTGTTCTACCAGTGGAAATGTAAAATGAAATGTCAAAATATGTTTGATTGGTTAAATGTGTTGTTTCTCAAAATATTAAGTGCTGCAAGTTAGTTTGCAACTTTCGATGGACGCAGTTATCAAATCAAAGACCTCCATTTTTGTCCATAATCAACTGACATATCCTGTCTTATGCTGGATAAAAACTGCCAATCCTGTAGTTTAGATCTGTACAAACTAGAGGTGTAAGAAAAAAATGTCACTGATATAGATTGTGATACTTCAGTGCACAGTTCTTTTTTTCCACAAAAATTCATTAGTTACATTCACTGTTCTCATGATTTAAACATATAATTTTGTTCTTGTGAAGGTGTACTTAACTACATTATTAGAAGCAATTATTGATAAATCACAAACCATCATATTGTTGTGACTTGCATATCATGATCTGTATTGTATCATCAACCTCAAGGCAGTACACAAACCTAGTACAAACATGCTCCGAAATGTGATTCTTGTATTAGTTCGTAGGCTTTTTGTCAATTACTCTGGATGCATTTAAAACAGAATCCTATTATTAAAATGTAAATCTAACGCAAATCTAACAACAAATGCAAAGAAAGCCATAAAAATCAGTCAGATATTTTTCTCAAATCGCTCATCTCTTTGTGGAGCAGCTGCTTTTGTCCAGTGAAAGTGAGCAGAACGTGGAGAGCTCCTGTAGCAGAAGCACAAACACAGATCTATTGCTTTACTGAAGTTAGCACATGAGCATTCTGCACAAACATCTCAGCTATGTGAACCCGTTCCACTCTACAACTCTGCAGTACAACACAACACACTGTACACAGAGGGCACACAGCCAGGGCCAGGACATAGTGAGACCGAGGGCTAGGCTAACGTCCAGCGCTACAGTCACGTCGCCCGGCCAACCAGTGCTCACACATGGAAAGTTTGCATGCGCTGTGGGGACATAGCGCTGGCTTCATTTCGTACAGCGCGGACTGACCTTAACCTTAAAGATCTGTCAAAACTGCCGGGTCTCAAAATATCAAATATCAAAATATGTCCCCTGTGTAAGAATTTAAGAATACAAATTTAAAAATCAGATACAGCGCCAAGAGGTCAAGTTATTTTGTTAAATAGCACTGATTTAAAAAGTGTGTATTGTTTAGAAATCAGTAGTGAAAGTCTTAAAAAGAAAAAATAGAGCTGAAAATCTAAAATCTGTCAATATGAGGAAAGCAAATTTAGTTCTATTATTGCCCTTCCTTATAAGGCCTTATTTTTTATTTTATTAGTTTTTTTATTTTAATGAAAATAGCAGAACTAGTTTGCAGTAATCCAAAGGTATTCCCATTCTTAGCATTCTTAGCATCCTAATTAGTTTGAGTTTAAGAGGAGTTTAAGAGCATTTCACAATTTACAAAGGCCAGAGCGGTGCTTTGTTGTCAATGTTAATGCTAATGACAACGAGCATGCCTAACCTTAATGTAACTTGCAACTTCAATTAACTTTAAATGCTATAATTTGGTGTACTGGCTCTCAAGATGATTATCCAATCAGGAAGCAGAAAGAGCATCACATGAGTCGTATATTTGGGTTGCTAGTTAAGTGCTGAAATCCATTTGGTTCAAACCTAAAATGCCTCTCAGTGGTCACTACCCAAATCCCTGCAGACATTCATGAATCAAAGCTAGCGCCTCTGCAGCTCAGTGAGTGAATTCTGGAGGTTCTGAGCTTTCACATGAGGGTGAGAAGTGAGAATGAGAAACATCATCCTCTTTATTCAGGTTAAGACGTAAATCAGGTTCAGTTATGATTGTAGTAAAATGAGCATGAGTGCAACCTACATATAGTTCCTTTAAACCATGTTGTTTATTTTGAAATCACGTGCACTGAGTAACTTTTTGGTTGGGGGTCACATGCTTTTTTTTCCATGGATATATCGTTGTTCTGTCTAGAATCTTCCACAGTATGACATTAAAACAGCTCTGCCAACATTTATTCAATTACGGGTGGTTTTATAACACAAAAACGCCAAGAAAAACATTCTAACTGTGAGCGGGGTCGCCTCTCCACAGAACTGAGCTGTAACTCGGTCTGGTTTGGTCTCTGAGTTTAATACCAAACTGTGAAACAATCCAGACAAAATAATTACATCTCCATTCCAGAAAAGTTACACAGTGCACATTTAAGGGACCTGAACATGAAGCGACAATGCGCACACCGATTTCAGTCCCGAAAGTGCGATGAATACTGGCCGACACACACGCACACACACATAATACAGCTGTTGTGCTAATCCAGAGGGGCCGGAGCAGTGGGAAGAGGCCAAGAGCTGCAAGCCCCGGTACAATGGCGTCAGTCACTGCAGCTCAGGCTCACTCAGGCTGAAGGACTGGGATGTGGGGAGGTCTGACACAAGAGGGTCCATGTGCGTCACCTCCAGATACAGCTGCTCTGTGTATCACCATTACATGCCAGGTACTGCGATTAAAAATGTGCAATACATGGAATTCTAATGGAAACCAACACTCAGTCATATTTAATAGTCAATGATCATCTTTGATCATCTTGGTTTGAGATTTTGGACGAAGAAATAATGCCAGTTATTAAAAATGGGTCTTAAATGATGAGGAATTGATTACTGAGACATATTTTTGTTCAAACAGAAAACACAAGTCAACTTTTTGTAATATCGACCAACTCTAAATGAAATGATCATATTGTAATTATTATTGAAGTAATAGAATATTCTCTTCTAACTGAGCCTGTCATAATAAATTTTGATAAGTGGCTACAGAAAATTCCACTATAAACAAAAGTATTTAAAAAAACTTCTTAATCCCAGTATAATAATTCCAGTTATGTTATGAAAACTATGGAATTGAATCTTCTGTCCAATATTAAAGGTGTATTTTGTAAATTTTCTGGTGGAGGGTTTGACAAATGCTTTTCTCCATGGTTATTGCTTTGTCTGAAATTTTTCACAGTATAGTATTAAACAATTTTATCTTGATGGAGACCAATCAAGGACAAATTACAGACTAGATCTATGCAGAGGCAACCCCGCTCACAGTCAGAATGCCTGTAAAGTATTTTTGATCAGTGAAACCCCCTCCAATTCAATAAGGTAGAGCTGTTTAATGTCATATTGTGGAACATTCCAGCCAGAGCAGTGATATATCCACAGAAACAAGACGGTGCCAGCCCCCAATCGAAAAGTTATAAAGTGCACGGTGAACTGATAATTGAAAACCTAAATTACAAATCTACTCGCAATTGTAAAACTGCTCCGAAATATCCCAGTTTGATTTTTGTCCAAGATTGCGCGGCCCAACCTTCAGACACCCTTCTTTCAAATTCACAGGCAAGTGCACAGGATGTATGCAGTATGTACAGTATTAGCCTGAACCTCTCCACTAAAGCCTCAGTCCTACAATAACATTAGCGCAGAGACTAGAAAATCCAGCGGAGGCCAAAGACAACACAGTGTCTTTTTAGGTGGAACCGCAAACCACAAGGGTGAGCCATGGAAATGAACCGTGAATTCAGCTTTCTTTTAAACCAGGTACATAACATGGGTTGGGATAAACCTATATTTACTTGCCTGTATTTAAAAAAACAAAAATGTGTGCACAAATTAAAAGTGTCCTATTACACTTTTCTCCTGGAGAATCTGCCTTTAATGTCCCACAGAACGGCATTTAACTTAATTTCATGGAGACAAGCAGGAGACGTCGCCAGGCGAGGTTACAGGTCAGCTCTGCGGAGGGCGGAACGTGCTGCACCTTAAAGCAGTCGCTCCCCATCATTTATCTTATTTATCATTTATATTGATGATGTCACTTAAAGATTATTATGTATATGTGTGTGCATTCTTGGGGCTTTATTCCTTTTATTAATTTGAATTGTCCCTTCTAAGGTTTTAGTCACCTTTGATTTTGTATTTCACATTTTCTCATTTTAAATATTACATTTTGACCCTTTATAAACTATACCTATGTTTCAATTAAGCAAGTAAGCATTGAAGCTCCCTCTGCTATCTGGAGATGGTTTATGGACTTAAAAACTGTGCAGAATTTTTACCTGTGACGCAACAATCCAGTTAAAATTCAAACAGAGCATGTTTGAGTGCTCTGAGAAGACTATTTTGGATTAATAGACTAAAGCAAGTATGAATGAAGCAAAATGCATCTACAGGTATATTTTTGATGAGGGGGCAACAGTATAACATGGTTCAAAGCTCAAAAATGTCACTGCATTATGTGGTTTTTAAAGGGGTAACTTTTTGAGTAACTTTTCTGGCGAAGGATCTGTCTATGCTTGGCTCAACAGAGATGTTATGCTTTGTCTGGAATGTTTCACAATGTGGTATTAAACTTTTCTATATTCACTAGGCCAATTACAGGTCAGATCTGTGGAGAGTCAACCCCGGGCACAATCAGAATGCTTGTTTTATTTGTATTTTTGAGCTATAAATCGACCTACAATTGAAGACATGTAAGGTAGAACAGTTTAATGTCATACTGTGGACAATCCAAGGCAAAGCAATGGCATGTCATAGAAAGAAACTCACTGACCCCCAACCAAAAAGTTGCACAGTGCACCTTTAAAACCGTTGTGTTGTTGTGAAAATTATTATTGACTTATTGACTCAACATTGTGCTTTCTGTAATGCAGCTGAACCCTTACAGAGGAGCAGAGACCATCTTTTATAGGGCAGCTTGTGATTAACTTCTATTTAATGCAGGTCACAAACTGTAATCAATACTTCCCTCCACAGGAAAGGTATTAATTATCTGTATTTACCCATCTATTTTCCTCTACAAATGGAAATGCCTAGACTTTATTTAACTCTATGGTTCACCAAATGGCTCAAACATACGTAGCTATGAGCATGAAGGATGGCATGTTTGAAACTGAATGCGATTAGGGAAGGATATTACATGGTGTACAACATAAGAATTTTCTGTATATTGCCTTTCTTTTCTGGGGGTATCACTCAACCCTACTTTTGTACTAAAAGAGCAAAAGAAAAAGGTCCACCACCTTCTTGTGTCCATGGATATGTTACTGCTACACCTGGATTTGACTCTTATGAGATTAAAGTCATACAATAAAGTGTTTTGTTTCATTCACACGTTTGAGTAATCCTTTATTATTAGTCTGTACACATCACCAAAGCCATGAAGTGGCAGTTTCCAAGTTAATACCTACCTGTTACCTTTTGATCAGAAGACATAGGCAATTACCAAATGATTCTAGTGAAGGTTATTGAGTTTAAAAATACAGTGGAGCACTTCCTGTATTACCACATATCACAAGTATTTTCAGTTTAAAAGAACTTTGCTTAAACATGTAGAGTTTCTGTGTTGAACATGTGTGAATGAAACAAAACACAACTCCAGGTCTGTTTGTGATGAGGAAACAACATTATAACAGACTAGAAAGTATCGTAATATGGATGTTTAATGACAAAATACACCGACTTGAATTTGGTAAGAATAATACAGCTGTAATTGAACAAATACAGGCAAGAAGGGATAAATGCCACACTGTGAAACATTCTTGGCAAAGCAATGACAAGCAGGTGGCGGACTCTCCACTCTTACAAAAAAACTTACACACTACGCCTTTAGAGCAAAGTTAGAGCTTCGGAGAGAATTGAATTGAGTAAAGAGAAACAAACAAGCTGTGGTGTCTGTCCCTCAGTGGGCCTCTACAAGTGAAAACACAGAACTTCATGAATCCAAGTCCCCAGCCCTCCCTCTCTCACACTAACACACACACACACACACACACTCACACACACACTCACACACACATTAAAGGGGTGGAGGGGTGTGGTCTGTTGCCGTGACACATCCGCACCCCCTATCCCCACCCACCACACAATCCTATGACTTTTTAACCCTCTCTCAAACTCTTCACATGTGCCATTCATCATCATCATCATCATGAGCCAGTATGGAGGACTAAAATAAGTAGCCCGTTATCCACCGATATGAGCTTGATAAGATTGCAAAAACAATAGCAAGAAGTGATATTTCAAATGTACGGAGTTTAAAAATGTGACTACCTTACTTTTTAAAATACAATAGAGTATAATTTTATAGACAAATTAAAAGAGTGGTCCAATTTCTACAATGTGTTCATGTAACCTTTGTTAGTATCGATATATGTGTTAAATGAGTATCTTGTTTCAGTATTAATTTTAGTATTGATTTTTTTTCTTTTCTGATAACCCAGCTCAGCTTTGTATCTGAATTGTGATTTTTTTAAACAATTCTCTATTACGAAAGAGAAGAAAAAACAGGTTACCAAAGCATTCATCTGTACCTAATTTAAATGAAAAACAAATTGAAACGAACCCGTGTAAAATAGGAATGGGTAATATAATGGCTCCAGTATCGTTATCAGCCCATCTCAATAAGTCTATACAAATAAATGATTAAAAATGTAAATAAGTGTTATATGTGTACACAAACTTGTACCGAAATATTTTATATCACAGTTAAACAGATTTTGTTATTTTTACAAAACTGAAAAGTACATTTTTGATCTTAACTTCAACTTAAGATAAATTATTGACCAGTTTGCTTTTAAAATCCATAGCAAGACCCACTAACTGATTTTTACCTAACAGGCCAAGTATCGCATGCAATAACAAATATACAAAAAAAGTATACAATAAAATTAAAATGTATTAATCCATATTGACCTACACTAGTATTGAATGTAGAAATAGTGCCTTCATCTCATATTCTAAGCATTGTTACTGATGACACAAGGATGAAACACACAGACAAATGAACCTGGCCATACATTTTCAACCTAAACAACCATACATTAACTCCACAAGGTGCGTTCTCCATGGAAACTGTAAACAATACAGCAGTCCTGCAGGCTCATGGTCCGATGAAGATGTGTGCAGAGCGGTATGGGATCAGACTACAAATCAAGCACTCGGACCTCCCTAGAAGCCCACTACAAAGTCCTCATAGACTCACACTATTAGGACAATGACAATGAAGGGTTTCCCAGTGGGGCACGGAGAGGGGGGCAGAGAGGGGAGCAGAGAGGGGAGCAGGGAGGGGGGCAGAGGCGGCCGGTCACCCAGGGGAGAGGGGCTGGCATCTGTCTGTGAATCCAAAAAAATGAGCGGGAAAAGACAAAATAAGTGGAAGGGGGAGAGAAAGAGAGAGACGGCATTCAAAAGTAATGCATAGTAGATAGTACCACACTAAACTAGAACTTCAGTTGTTTAGACTTGGGTTTTTTATTTGCATAGGTCTGCAATGATTAATCAGCTAATGGTAATTGCTATTTAAAACACATATGAAAAGACTCTTTATAACAAAGACTATGGCAATATTAAAGGTTCCATATTACACAACTTTCTGATCTGTTATAATGTTGTTATTATGCAAACTTGAATCACATAAGCTTTATGATAAGCTTAAAGCTCACGTGCAAAGCTAAGCTGTGTTTTGTTTCATTCACACATGTTTGAGTAAACCTTTCTACATCTATTATGATTTTCTATCATCTGTCTTTCTAGGTCAAGCTCTGTTCCACCTTGTGATGTCATCTAGTGGTAGTTTTCAAGTTAACAATAGCAATGAAGCTTTTATCTTCAGTTTAGTGGAAATAGACAATTCCAAAGCTGAAGTGTCGTGGTATGGAGTTTAAAAACACAGTGGAGCACTTTTTATTGCCACATGGTGGGACAGAGAGAAAAACTGTTTAAAAAAAAACAAAACTGTCTAAATATGCAGGAAATAGTGTAATATGGGTCTTAAGTGGGACACAATAAAGACCGATTTCATTACAAAATCCATTTAGAAGCCAAAATTGTAACAAAATTGAATCCGCATCTTGAGCATGAAAATAGGAAGGACCACTACTTCAAATGAAAATTGTGTTTTCAATACACAATAATTACGATACTGAATGAGCAACAGAACAACCCCAGCTTTTAAGATGAGTCATTTCCTTCAGACTGATAAACCCACCTGGTCCCTAAATCGAGACAGAGGAGGGGGCACTCACAGCGCATATGTTCATCTTCCTGTAAACACCACATGAGTTTTTTTTTTTTTTATTTGGGGGTTTTAAAAGGTCCCATATTATGCAAAACTTGCGAGTCTTGCAAGTCATGTTAGAATGTGGTTACTTCATCAAAAACATATCTGGAGTCGTGTTTTGTTTCATTCACACATGTTTTTCTCATTTTCTGTATATGGACAGGCCATTTCTCAAGAGAAAGCTCAGAGCCTCCAGAAGTGCCTCACTGAGCTGCAGAGTCTGCACTAGCACTGATCAGTGACTGGCTAAAGGTGCTGGGGTTTAGGCAGTGACCATTCAGATCAGAGAGAGTCCTATTAGGTCTAGAACAGAACTATTAAGTCTGAAAAAGTCTTAAAGAGGTACCATCATGTACACTATAATAGACAAAAATATTCAAAAAGGACAAAAAACGTGGATAAAATTAACACAAAATTAGGCAAACCCACCAACTGCAAAGTTGTCCAAGTACCACCTGAAGGAGTTTGCGCATACAACCAGTGGTAGGCTACATGTTCCATCCATAGTTTGAGAAACACTGCCCTAGCAAAGCATAATGACACAAATGAAGACTCAGAAGCTTTTATCCAGTGTTTTTATCCACAGATGTATCAATGCGTGGGCGCTTGTGATGTAAAGCACTTTGAGCCCAGTGGCAATGGAAATCTGCCATTGACCATTATATAGCCATTTAAAAGCATGTCACAAATGCGGTGTAACCAACAAAACCACGGTTAGAAACTCAAACATATTTTTCTTATTACTATGTTTATTATATTTTCTTATTACCATGGATTTTATATAGGTCTATACAACGCGCATCCCTATTAATAGCTGATGAATGCAAGACAATGGACTGTTAACTTAAATATATTTTCCATGTTGTTGCTGCTGAACTTAGAGTGATCCTGAAGAAATTTCAATCTATTCTATCTGGAAAGGTTCATGATCCAACAGTGTCCCCAGATTTGATGTAGGCAGGGGTCAAACCAAATGTAGCTTTTAATGATTGTATGCTGATTGATTCTTAATTAATAAAACATTGGGCATGATGGCTAAGTTGTTTTGGTGCTAAATACGATTATTACAGAACGCACAATGAGTCTAAACTGAGTCTCTCATTTGGGTTTCCAGTTTCAGTGCTGAAATTCACTTGGTTTAAACTTAAAAGACTGAATCTTACCAACTGTTCATTACGCAACATGAATAAAGTATCATCAAGTGTACTTAGGGATGCACTGATCCAGCTTTTTTGTTCCGGTACCAATGTCTATATTTTGGCTTTAAGTATGTCAATACCCGATGTCAACCAATATTAGGGTAAAGATTGAAAATAATAATATAATTTCTTTAAACACAAATGATAAAATATGTATTTTGTTAAAAAAAAACAAAAAACTAAAGTACTATATCTGGAGGTGTTTGAGATGAAGATTGGGCAGTAAATCGTCATAATGCCCCAGTTTATATGCCAAAATGGGATATCAACTAAACCAATATCTTGGTATTGATCAAAAATGTCATTATCTGATACCAGTATTATATCAGTGCATCTCTAAGTGTGCTTAACAATAATTAGTTAATACAGAACAAAAAGCTGTATTAAAAATAATATAACAGAAATGTGAGTTTCTAAAATAAACGTGCACACATGGTCTAATGCAGACCTGGGCCTTGTCCAGCTCTCGGGCCACATACGACTCTTTGGTTGACTCTGACTGACCCGTTAAAGATAATTCGGAATTACAAAATAAACATATTTTAAAATTTTACCTCTTGCACTAAAGCTGCATTGCTTTTAGAGGGTTTTTTTTAAGGCAACCTCACTTTTTTATTGCTTAGTCATAACATACACTCTTACCAGTCTTACCAGCACGTCAAAACAATGTCATTTACTGCTTTCTTTTTCTTTTCTTTTTTTAAGAAATTCAATTCATATTATGCAGAACTGAGTTAAACATTTTGGCCTACAATATTTTCTGTTTCTCATCTGGCCCTGTGGAAAAAAAATATTGCCCACCCTTGGTCTAAGGGACATGTTCAGTTAGTAATGTTACACAGTGTGGGAGGTGTCCTTAAAACCTACTTTAGTGCTAATGAGACCACAGAGGAAGAGGAGGAGGAAGAGGAGAGAAGGATGTGATCCCCAACTTACTGATGGATCAAATGTCATCAGCCATTAAGAGCATGTAAGGTTAAGAACTGCTATAGTAAATACAAATGTATATGACATTATAGTACTACTACATTATAGTACATTACAGTACAAAGATAAGAGTTGTTGCTATTACATTTGCAATTTATGTTTTCACAGTACATTTTTAAACAGATCCAGGAATATCAGTGTTTCAGAGAAGTGACATATTATTTGCTAAAACAGATGACACCTGTACATCAGAACATGATTGTGGAGGTATTGAGTGTTCATTTTAATAATTCTTTTTTCTTTCATAAAACACTGCCTGTTTGTGTAGGATATAGGCAGCTGTGCCAGTTCAAACAGTGATTTTGGTTTGAGCTTGTTCTATGCTTTATTTAAATGACAGAGAGCGTATACATGCGCATGTATCCCGGTTAAGATTGCCTTTTTTGAGAATCCCAGTTTTGTCATGGTGCATGTATATGCAGTATCCCAAATTCTGCCATAGCAGGGATATAGCTAATAACCGGAATACTGTTATTATTAGCTAATAACCGGAATACTGATAAGCATGTATACGCACACTGATGTCAATAGGTATGAATGCAGAGAAAATAAAGGCCTATAAACTCTGATGATATTTTACGTCAGATCTATAAAGCCATTTCATTATTTTCCCCAAATTATATGATTTGAAATGACTCATCCACAAACCTGTTTTCCTACAAGGTGGATACAAGAGCTGTGTAGTCATGTTTTGTGTAGTATGATCTTCGCAATCAAGCATTTCAATAAAGCATGATGTCTTCTTTAAACAAAATAAAATATAAACCTCTGCAAGAGATTTGAGGCCAATAGCAAAAACGGCATATTATATTGCCCAACCCGAGATATCGATTGAGCTCTAATTTCGATTCTATTGTGATATATTGTGCAGCCCTAGGAATAACTCAAACATACAACTTAAGTGCACTATAACTTTTCTGGCATGCCACCTGCTCATCTCTGTGATGCTTTACATAGAATGTTCCACAGCATTTCATTAAAGTTGTCTTCATGGAGTCAAGCCCGGCCAAGTTACAGGTGCTGTCTGTGGAGAGGTGAATGCCCTCACAGTAAGAATCTGTGTGGTATTTTTTACTTAAAAATATAAAAACTATAAAAACTATAAACTAATTGAATAATATAGGATTGTAATGCCAAACTGAAGAACATTCCAAACAAGCAGGGATAAGGCTACATATAGCAAGATCGTTAAAATGTGCTTTGCGTCCATCAAATGCTTTTCTCCATGGAGAATAAGTATTAAACCTTTCTATCTTCACAGAGACCAAACCAGGCAAAGTTACAGGTCAGAATGTCTGTTTTTTTTTATATATTTTTGAGCTATACCACCACCTGTAATTAAATAAATGTAAGGCAGAACTGTGCAGTGTTTCCCGTAGCGCAGCCACCTTGACAACCATTGCCCCCCCACCTTGACTACGTCCCTCTGAAAAAACCCTCCACCAGATGAGTTACACAATGCATCTTTAACCAAACCAACTTCCTCATTAACAATAGGGACTATACCAGAGTATCTTGATTAAACAGAGTGGGTGGGCTACTGGGCTTCTGACTGTTAATACAGGGGAATACCGGGGCATCTGGTGGTGGCAACAGGAGCCCACACACCTGCCTAATGGTGAAGAGGAATTTACAAAGCGAGCACTAAACAAGCCTCTGGGAAATTACACAGACTTTACTAATTACAAATCATCAGCATCAAATAGAGAGTTGGAATCATTGTTGCACGGAGAGACAGTCAAACCATCAGAACCCTGACTCATAGTTTGTACATTTTACCATTTCTGTCGCACTAGAGTAGTTTATAATCAGAAAATGCTATTCTCTGATCTGCTAAAGGTGCACTGTGTAACTTTTCTGAAGAGGGTCCACAAGCCTGTTGTTTTCCATGGAGATTTTAATGTTTTGGTTTAAATTATCTAAAACTATGGTATTAAAATAATCTGCCTTGATTTATCCAACTACAGGCGTTATTTATTGCTCAAAAATATCTTAAAAAACAATTTCTCATTCACAGATCTAACCAGTAATTTGGCTTGCAAGTCTCCATAGAGATTCCTAAGTTTAGGCCATTCTAAGCACATCCACACCTAGAAAAGTGCCTATACTGCGGAACATTCTAAGCACATCCACACCTAGAAAAGCAGGTGACGAACCCTCAACTAAAAAGTTACACAGTGCATCTTTAAATAAGCCTTAAAATAAACATGGACCATGAATCATAAGACCAGATCAGACAGTTAAAGCTGCACTATTAGGAACAGTAAGAATATTTCAGCATCATTTTCAGGGTATTTTTTAGCCACAAAACACCTATAATTAAATAAGTGCAACGTTTCCATGCATTTGAGGAACATTCCCGGCCATGGCAATCTCCATGGAGACAAGCAGGGAGCAGATCACGCACAAAAAGTTACGTAGTGCACCTTTAACGAATAGAAAACTCAGGGTGGTGATGATACCCAAATACCCATAGTTATGTACAGTGACAATATCTGAGGAATCTTGACACAAAAATGACATTGTAACTTATCTAATGTATAAATATGTAACACGTTTGGTTAGTATTTTATGTAGAAAAGGAGTGTTTGCTGTCGTAAACGGCGGATTTACCTGTAGTTCCGATTTCCATTCATGAGGTCTGTGCCCGGTTCACTCCCGGCTCACACTTGTCAAATATCTTGGACTCTGCCTCCGTTCAACCCGGTGTCTCCTTCGGCTTAACGCCCTCCCGCTGCCCGCTCTGTCTCTCCCTCTCCTCGGCGAACTGTCCCGCGGGTCCCCCTCGTCGGTTCGGTGGTGTCGGTGTGGCTTCACCGGTCGGGGCTGTTCCGTGTCCCCACTTTTACGCACGTATCCAGTGGGGGAGCAAGTGCCACGGCTGCGGCTACTGGCTGCTAGTTAGCCCCTTTAGCTCGCTAGCCCGGGATTAGAAAGTGCCAGGAGCGGAATGGACGCGCTGTCAGGATATCATCACAGCGGCTTCGGTTGCTTCATATGAATAAAAAGCAAGAACCGATGCGTAAATTGGACGACATAAATCCCAGTCGACCGTAAAGGCAGGCGACAGTCGGGTTAGCGCAGTCGGTAATTAGCTTCTCCGGGCTCCGCTGGTGGATAGTTCTTCTTGACAGGCGATGGGAGTTTAGTGGCGTTAAAAACAACCCGTGACACGATCTGGTTTATCAAGCGGCATCTCCAAAACAAAATCTTAGTGTGTAGGCGTTGTTCTAGTAGAAAAATAAAGCTGTCAAGTCCAGGGAGAATGCGCCGACAAGAGTTCGAATTTTCGGTCTGGATGACAGATCAACTCTGCGGAGCTAAATATGGTGAAGTTGCCTTGCTGACACCGACAGGAAGAGGTGGACCCGAGCCTCCACGTCAGAAGTTCACTCCTCCTTCATCTAAGAGCACGTTAAATATCTCAGAAGCATCACACCTTTATTACACCACTAGGAATACAATTACGCGCACTTTTAATTATTGCATCAATAATTAAAAGTGCGCGAGGCATCCACAGCATGGTTAAAGGTCCTAAATTGCACAAATTTACTATTTTGAGCTTTAACACGTGTTATAATATAGTTACCTCATCATAAACACACTGGGAGTTGTGCTTTGTTTCATTGACAACCCCTCCAAAGCTCAAATGCTCTGTTCCACCTTGTGATGTCATGTACTGGTAGTTTAATCTAATTAATAACCATCTTTTAGCTTTTAGTTCAGTAGAAGTTGGCAATTCCAAGGCTGAAATCATACAAAAGATTCTATTGAAGTGTTATGGAGTTTAAAAACACAGTGGAACACTCCGGTATTACCACTTGACATCATAAGGTGGAACAGATGTAAAGGTTTGTATGTTAAATATGTGTGAATGAAACAACTTCAGGTGTTTTTGCGATGAGAAATGATGACATACATCAGAAAATAGCATAATATGGGCTCTTCAAAATTTAGTAACTGAAATCACAACACAGAAGTAATAAAAAACAATTTTATTTTCTTTAAAAAATAACCCTCCCCAACATACAGAGCCAAAATAGTATGCTTCCATGTCCTTTCATTCAAATGTATTGGGAAGTGCTTTGACAAGGACTGTTCTTGATCAGTGGCTTCGATATTGCTTAGTCAGACAGTGAGGCTGCATGGAGAGGAGAGCCCCCTCCGCTGTCCACATGATGCATTGGATGGGGGGACAGTCACTGGTCGCCCCCGGTTACAAGGTGGGGGGGACTGTCATTGGTCACCCCCAGTTACAAGGTGCTTTGTGGCTTCAGTGAGTGAAGGACTGCATCTGGATTCAGTGGTGCTGGATAATGCCCCCAGACTCATTTTTTTAAGTACAGAAAGGGGGTAAGAACACTGGCCCCCGACTGTGACAGGCCCAGCTTTGGGTGAGCCGGAATACATAACAGGTTAATATTATATATGCATTTATATATACAAATCACCTTGGACACAATGAAGAATCAGTAAAATGGTGTACAAAGGCATTTTGATTACGCAAGTTCATAAAGATGATTTAAAAATCACACTTATCTGATCTCTTTTGATCCCTTTCATCTCAAAGGGTTTTACCCATCAGACAAGGTTTGAGGCGCTTTAAGGGCATCTGAGGTGGAACTTTGAGACAGTCTCTACAGTGCCCTCTTGAGGATACACTTTGACACTAGTCACAATACTCATAATAACAAAAAAGAAAATAAGCAGTCATTATAACTATTACACAATCGAGGCAAAACAACTGACAGGCAGTGGTGAGCACACAGCTCCTACCTCTAAGAAACCAGAATAAGGTGGCTCAGAATATCCAGTCATAAAAATATTACATGCATTTTTTCATTAACTCCCAAAAGTGACTAGATGTAAAGGCAGGGCATGTTCCGTAGCTATAACTGCCCACTCTTTGTAGATGCAGCAGTCCCCTGCCTGTGCCGCCCATGCACACAGAGCACCAATAGGGAGTGGCGGGCACAGGCTGGGGGTCGGGCCAGGAGCGCTGCAGGTGTGGTTCTTCAAAGTCACAACACATCAGGTGATGGGGTGAAATGAAGCGTGGGTCGTAGTGACTATTTTAGTAATAAGGATAAAAGGACAAGTGCATTAAGAAGTCTGCATACAATGGAAGAGACTCAAGGCAGAGAGATCTGTGCTTCTGCCAACAAGGCTGTGAGTGACACATTTTAGTGAGGGGAAGAATCTTTGACGTTTGTTGTTACAGTAGAGTGGGTATGTGCACGTGAGCTGGAGTGTGTGGGTGGATGTTTAGGGTGCATGCCAAGGCATAAGCTCTGCTAATACAGGCTGGAATGTGCACAATGATCAGAGCAAGGTCAATGGCTGAATCTTAAGTTCAGCTTTACAGCACTTGTGTGGTCACAGACTTTTGTAGTTGCCTGCATTCAAATCTACTGAGGTGTATTGACCTTATCTATTGCCTTAGTTGCCTTTTTGTTATGAGAGTTAAGGAATTGTAAGTGTGAGAAACGCTATATAATCTATGTCATACTCAGGAAGAAAACTTATCATTTTGCAGCAATTAAACAAAAAGTAAATAAAAGTGCCTCAAAAATCCTAAAAAGCAGAAATAAAGATTATCTTCCTGTCTAAGTGCCCGTTTCCATTGTTTGGGATCACTTTTGGCTGGTTAATGCTGGTTTAGGTGCATGGGGTGCAAGTACAATATATTTGACACACTCTAAACAAATGGTCCCTCTACTGTTACTCTATGATGCCTAAGGCTAGTTCTCTAAGGGACGTGCCATCCAGCACAGAGAGTGAAAGAAGATCTCTTCTGTGTCTATGATATGCTATGCCTGCTCCTTGAGTCCTAGGCCAGGAGACTTCAGTGTACAGTACATACTGACAAACTTGTATGTGCAGGACTTGTGGCACCTACATGCTATCACTAAGTGCTAATGTACCATATACTCCAATTCTCCATAAGTGAAATGACACATGTAAGTATGCACCCAGTGCCACACGTAGGATGCCCACATGTAAGGACACAGAACACTGGCATCTGGCATTCGGATAGGTTTGGAGGCAGCATTGTGGTGGCAGTAAAAAAAGATATTTTCAGAGATTATCTTTTTCTTGCCCATTTCTCCTCTATCCGTAATGCATACTTACATAGATAGGAGTGTGAAGGTAGCTTACAATACAATTACATATTAATACCCAGGTTTTAAAAAGTCAACATAAAAAGAACAATAGTCCTGGTAAAAGTAAAAAAAAACAACAAACAAAAAACATTAAAATGATTCAAACCGTTTGAGTGCATGAGGCTGTAGAGTGCAGCGTGGCACTGGTGAGGACATGTTTGTGGTTCTGATGACTCTATGCTCTGTAAAGGGTGTGTAGTGGGAGTCACTGGGGAGAAGGGATGGGGATGAGGTGGCAGTGGGCTAGCAGCTGCCCACAGTAAGTATGAGGTGGGAGGGGTCATGGAGCTCAGGCGAAGTACATGGTCCTCAGTGTGTCATGGTGGATCTGCACGGCTTTGGCCAGAGCCTGAGGGTCCCGGCCGTTACTCTGACCGGACACGTGGCTGCCCTCTCCACTGTCGGAAAACACAAAACTAAGTCAGTACTCGGATATTACACTATTTTTTTTATCTGTGATATGTTTCCTCATCACAAACAGATCTGGAGTTGCATTTTGTTTCATTGACATGTTTAACACACTTCTCTCAAAATGAAATCATTCCACCTTGTAATGTCATGAGGTAATAAGTGCTGTAACATTCACTAACATCATTTGGATTATTTAGGTAAAAGGAGGAGCTGGATAAAGTGTCTGGGGTGAAGGAAGTTCCTGCTTAGTCTGCTGCCTCCGTGACCTGGCCCCAGATAAGCAGAAGAAAATGGATGGATACTTTTTAAAAGATAAAAGGTAGCTGTTAGCTTAAAAACTATAACCTCGTAACACCACAAGGTGAATAGAGCATTTTGAGCTTTGGAGATATAGACAGACTAATAATAAAGCATTAGTCAAATATGTGTGAGTGAACCAAAACACAACTCCAGGTAAGTTTTTGATGAGGCAATAGCACTATAACATGACTTAAAGCTCACAAAAGTAAATTTGAGGTACAGCGCATCACTGGGTTATAAAGATCCTCAAAATTAGAGTACAGGATCTCTGTGAGGGTTAAGTAGAAATCTCAGTAGTATGTGGCCCTTTGCATGTAATAAAGGACTTTTTATGCCTTGGGTGAGGTCAATGTATACACTCACATTTTTATATACTGCTTTACCACCCTCAAGGCACTCAAAGCACTTCACATCGCTCACACATTCACACGGATTAATACACCTGTGTACGTAGGCACTGGGGGG
>KN514018.1:37170-57903 GCA_000787155.1 Scartelaos histophorus
ATGATGGAAACATTTTATTTATAGAGTTTATCACAATAATCTAAAGGGCAATAATACAGGTAAACAGCTCCTAAAAGTATTGTGTTAAAAGGTCTGTGTTATAATGTTTCCTCATCAGAAGCTCACAAGAGTAATTTTTTTGCGTAATATTGGACCTCTTTAATGCATGAAATTAAAATGCACATTCTTGTTGTAGTTCAGTGAGTTTGTGGGTCTAGTAAATAATAAAAATGATCAGGTTCATTCTTTATGAATTCACCTTTTGAATATTTCATGACAAAGTATTATGCTGTCAATTAAATAAAAAATGAAATAATAAAAGCAATATCAATAGTAATCAATCAAAACTCCCATCTGGTATTGAAACATCATTCATAGTCTTACCCTTTCAGACTTGTCAGCACAGAAGAGGCGCGTGTGGTGGCGTTTTTGCACAACAATATAGGTGATGCCCGGCTGGTAATCCTTCTCCAGTTTGATACATGCGTCCCTGATGGCCAGGAGCTCATAGTGCAGAATCTGAGGAACATTATTGAAGGAAGAGAAGGTTGTAGGAGCATTATTAACGTCTTTGTACTGTCTTTGTACAATAGATAGGTACAGACAAAAGTATCATCATGTTACTAAAATTTCAAATTATTTAAATAATACGGGATAGACTTGATACTCTATACTGATTTAGATACTATGATGAAAATAAAAACACATTCAACTGCAGTATTTTCTTTTATATTAACAGGTTCCATAGTGGTCTAAGGGAATATGTGCTCTTATACTTGTTACATACAGCTCAAGATCATTCTAAAGCTATTCAGAAAAGATTCATTTCTGTCCTGTGAATGTCACATTTTTAGTATTAATACCTGCTCAAATGCGTATCAAAATGTATATACATCAGATTTTTTTTAATGTTTACATCCCTTATGTATGTATACCCTTATACCTGTGGCAGCTGTCCCTCGGGCACTCCATCCCTGTAGAAGATGATCCTGGTGGGCTTGAAGCGTGTGGATTTGTAAAACTGGATTAACAGTTCTCGCACCATGTAAGACAAATCCTCGATGATCTCCTGTCTGGGCCTCTGCACCCGCACAGTGGCACAGTATCTGCTGGGGTGGGCGTCCATACTGCCTACCACCTGTAAATACACAGAGCTCAGTGAATAATAATAACTATGACTGTACTTCAAAACACTGACAGGCTAGGGATGCACCCATCAAAAAACTGGCATTATATATTGGCACTGATACTGAAAAAAACAAAAAACGCTGGCTCAGATATCGGCTTCAGAATGTTGACTCCTCCTGGGTGGTCCTATAAATTGATGTAATAAGAGTATTTATTGGTCACAGTCGGTTGGAATTGGAACTGAAAAGACTGGATCAGTGCATCCCTATGATAGGCATAAAGAAACATAAGGCTTCTAAAACTACAAAGATAAAAAAATAAAACACATACAAATTAAAAATAAAATAATACCTAAAATATTATATAAAATGAAATAAATAAATGAATAAATAAATTAATACCTTAAAAATTAATATAAAATGAAATAAATAAATGAATAAATAAATAAAATGTATCAACACATTTTTCATTACAGAACAGTTCATACTTTCACTGTAGGACATCTCTTGTTGTCGCTAAGCAACAGCACAACCAACCAGAGCCCAGCTGAGGCCAAGGGCAGAAGAGGCTTACGTCATTTCCTCTGAGAACGTCAGTATGAACCATCTCCACGTCTCCATTGTCCCTCACAAAGTCTGAGCCATTGTTTTGTTTGTGTTTTTCTGCCAAGTATGTAAAACTACACAGTCAGAGCCACTGATGTCACTATAAAGTCTTGGGAAGAAAGTGAAGTGAAAAAGTACATTTCTTAACAATATTAGTATTTTTTTGTTTTATGGTATACCTTAAAAGCTGTGCCTTAGAGGTTTACTGTGTCACTTTCATGGGGAGTTACCACCACCTGCTTGTCTCTGTGATGACATTATTACTTTGTCTCGAATATTCCTTAATACATATCCATTTTCTATTAAACTTGTTTTTATTGCTCAAAAATACCTTGAGTATTCTTTCTGTGCGTGTGGTTACCTCTCCACAGAGCATAGACCTGTAACTTCGCTTGGTGGCGTCACATGCTTGTTTTTCTGGATGTGCCCAAGTGTAATATCATACTCGGGCACATTCCAGGCAAAGCAATAACATCTCTATGGAGACAAGGAATATACAATATGGGGCCTTCAAAAAAAAGTTGATTATCTCCAAACCAATAATATTTGAAATCCCATAATAACTCATGTGTCAACCTATTTTGTATGTAATTTGCATTTTCTTCCATCCAAAATCGATTTCTAGTTGCTCCTGTACACGATGTTAAGGTGGACTGATTTGAATAGGCAAATGTCTTGTGTTGGCCAACAGCATCATTTTTCAGAAGTGTTGGCTCCGTGTACAGCAGTACACTAGCGCGCTCACTGTCTTAAAGCAAACACTCACTTTTATTAAAACTGTACAACAGTAAATATTAGACAACCTATTCAAATTCAACTCAAATCAAATTAAATTATTTTTAAATGTAGATAACTTCAGTTTGTGGTGTTATTTTAATCATTATTATGCCTGAAAATTAGCATCAGGGTTACCATAGAGACAAACCTCTACCTTTCTAAAAGCAGAAGTTTCCTCCACTGAAGTATTCATTTTATTTGTGTAATTGTTAACATTATCAGTCAGATGCCGTCAACACCAACCCACAACTCAACGGTGCCCAGTGCCTTATCTGTAAAGGTGCATGGTGTAACTTTTATGGTGGAGGGTTAATCAAATGCTTTTGTCCACAGAGATGTTATTTCTTGTCTAGAATGTTTCACAGTATGGTAAACCTAAACCTTTCTATCTTCATGGGTACCAAACCAGACCAAGTTACCTGTCAGAATCCCTGTGTTTCTAGGTATTTTGAGCTATAAAACCACCTGTAATTTAATATATGCAAGGTAATATGATATATGCATCTGTTTGTGAAATTTCCAGGCAAAGCAATGACATCTCCATAAAAACAAAAAAGGTAATGAACTTCCCACCAAAAAGTTCAAGCAGTATTTTTTTTAGTATGAGCATGACTCAACAAGAAACACAGACCCATAACTGGACAGGGAATAGTGAGGCTCACAGGATGGTTGCTGGGCGATGTTGTGGACAGCGCCTATATGAAAACACTGGCTTTATATAACAATCTATTCTTTCTTTTGTTGCTCTGGAGTGAAGGGTCAACAGGTGTTTGACTTGAGCCTTACTGAGACACTTACAGCAGTAATGGAGGGCTTCTTCCCATCGCCAGCAGGGGGATGCGTGACGTCTGCTCCCAGGAAGATAACAGGCTGCTGGAACACGGCGGACCTGACGAAACAAGACAAAAGGAGAATTAAGACTCGCTAATTAAAAATAAATAACACAGGGCTGGTTTTAATTTGTTGTTGGCGTCAGTGTTTAATTAATTTGTGTTGATGAGGTTGTGTTTTGAGAAATGAAAAGGCATTAAAGGTCCTGGATTAAGCAAAAGTGACCAGACCAGGGCTTAAATTATCCAAATGACTCTAGTGAAGGTGTATGGAGTGAAAAAACACAGTATAATCCGTGTGTGTGTTTTCATCTTGGGAGAAAAACAATAAATATGTAGGGTTGTGTATTTGAAAGTCGATTTTTGCATAATTAGTCTGCGCTGGCAACAGGTACAATCCCACCAAGTAAAAATTAGAAAAATGTGAAGAATGCAAAAGAAAGCACATTATGTTTTAATTAGAAGATGGGGGTTGGATTAAATATGTTTTTCTTCCTCCCACTTCTTTTTGGGCCATTTTACGTTGCTGTTGTTTCTGTTGGTACGATTCCACTGATGTCAACATGGATGATACTATGTTCCATTGTAAAAAAGATTAAAATGTGCCCTAAATAAATGAATTAAACATTTAAAAGCCAGAAAAGTATTTGTAATGAAAATAAAAACTTGAGAATACCGCTGATGAGGGACCAGGATGTTGTTGATGCCTCCCAGCTTGACGTTGATCTTGAGGCAGAGGTTGGAGAGGGTCTGAGGAGACGTCTTCACCACATTCTTTACCTGAACACACTGTGTGGCCATGCCCAGCAGAGTGTCCCCCACACGCTTCACTTCAGCTAAAATACAAGATTATACTTTACTTCAGTTCAACGTTACTAAATCTCACTAAGGAGGGTGGAGTTGTATTGAAATTTTGTTATAAACGGACTTCTCTGTGTCTTAAGCCATGTTATAATGGTGTTACCTCCTCAGAAACATACCTGGAGGTGCGTTTTGTTTCATTCACATATAGTTTAGTAATCTTCCATTATTAGTCTGTCTACATCCCCAAAGCTCAAAATGTTCTGTTCCAACTTGTGATGCGTTTAGCAGAGATTGGCAGGCAATTCCAGGACTGATATTATCTAAATGATCATTACAAGGTGGAACAGAGTGTTTCCTGTTAGAAAGAAGAACTTACATATGCAGGGTTTGTGTGTTAAAGATGAGTGGATGAAACAAACACAACTCCGGGTATGTTTGTGCTGAGGAAACAACATTATAACATACTGTGGATCAGAAAATAGAGTCATATCATCCCTTTAAAGGTGCACTATATAACTTTTATACTGGAGGACCCGCTACTTGTTTCCATGGAGATTGCTTTGCTGGAAATATTCAGCAGTATACAGTACCTTTCTTTATTGAGACAAGGAGGGAACACCACTAAGTTACAGGTCAGATCTCTGGAAAGGCTCACAGTAAGAATACATATTAAGGTATTTTATATTTTAAGGTACTGAGCAATAAAAACTATTAAATAAGATAGATAAGGTGAATGTCGTACTAATAAACCTTTGTGGCAAAACAATAACGGGCAACAAGTGATGGACCCTCCACTAGAAAAGTTACACAGTGTGTCTTTAACAGCAGGATAATTCCATTTTGTGCTTCATAATAAAAGTCTCTAAAATCAAAGCTATTTCATTGTGCAAATAGAGCGTACCATAGACAGGAGTTTTGCCGGGGAGGATGACGATGATGAGTTGCAGTCCAGCGTATGTGTTTTTGAGATGTCTGAACATGGGCTCCACACTGTCTGCTCCCTGGGCATATTTACAAAAACAAGGTTGGCCCTGGATCGGCATCCCAGCATCCTTTGATATCTTTCGGAGCTGGTCTGTGAAATTTCTGGAAAACAGAAAAATAAATGGTATATTGTGAAAAATGCTCTATTGATGTTACTTTATGATGTTTATATTTTGCCCCTTAATGTTCCACCACATGACATTAAACTTTTTTAATTTCCATGGAGAATTGCAGATGACACTGCCAGACTAAGTTGCAAGTCAGACTTCACAGTAAAAATCTATGTTTTTCAGGGAAATACTTTTTGAGCAATAAAAACACCTTGAATGAAATAAATGCCATGCAGTTTAATACCATACTGTGAAACATTCCATGCAAAGCAACAAAAACTTCATGGAGTCACAGATCCTACAGTTAATGTACCTTTAAAGCAGGAATCACCACAAAATAAAAGTTGCTGAGAGCTACTACTGTTGGTGGTCGTAAGAAATACTTTATATATAAGTTTATATAAGAGCAACAACAAGCTTTAGATGGGGTACAGTTAGACGCCTATAAAGCATAATATAACGTGTTGCATTTATTTGTGCACATACTTATCTGAAGTATAAAGTTACAGTGATAAATAGGGATGTCAGGAGTCAAATTTTAATATTCCTTTGAAACGGGGTGGAGAGCTACTGGTAGCTTCCAAGTTACAGGTTGGAGACCCCTGCTTTAAAGAGGTCATGTATTAAGTTACAACTCTGAGACCAAGCCAGCATATATTGTTTTTCTGTTCAGTTAATTACAGTTACACTTTGAATACAATCAGATAAGTCAACTAGTGATAAAGTGGCCAGTTTAAGATAAGCGCTGTTCTATAAAAAGCCTATCCCCTCTGGACTATTCCCACTGTTTAGTACTTACTTAAGGACTTCCTCTCTGCACTGTTTCTGTGGGGCAAAGCATGCGATGGCCCACACTTTGATCTCAATGCCGTTATAAAACTGCTTCCCCCTCATGTCCCAGACTCCCTGGTTGGGGGTAGCAATAGCACGATTCTGCAGACACAAACTTTAAACATTAGCATATTTTCCCATGTGAATGACAATTCCAATAGAAACAGGCCTTACCCGTCCTCCATACTGTAGGATTGGAGCTGGGAGAACCCTGCCTGTCACCTCGGCCATGTCATCCTTCACTTTGATCCCAAACTCCTGGATGTATGGGTCCAGGTTGAAGTTTGCATTCTTCATCTAAAAACAAAAAGACAATATATTATCAAATGTTAAGTATCTGATCTCCTTGTGCTGTAGTCATTTCCCATTCCCAAGACAGTTTAGACACTGTGCAAATACTGCTCTTCAATAGATTGCACAGATGTGAAGTTGTAACATTCTATTCTAGGAACTTAAGCTTGTCAAGAAAAAAAAAGAAAAAAAGAAGCAAGATATATAGAAATATCTTGATAAAAGATAATACTGAAACTACTTCATCCCACTGACACAAAATATACATCATCATGACAGGTCAATGGGCCCATAGTAGACATAGTGGGTCATGGTTTGGCCAGGCTAATGCCGACTCTCTCTGTGCCATTTCTGTCTGATCTGACAGAACGCAGTAGTTACAAAGATCCACCAGTTCTGTCAGTACAGATCAACTCTGGTATATTCACTTTTGCATGGTAAATAATATGTAGGATAGATTGTGTTCAGTTGACAACAGAGTCATTTTTAAACTTTATACTTATACTCCCACTTGCATCATATTTTTAACTGTGTAATAATATTCTTAGTTGAGCAGAATGTTTTGTTAGTTTTCCTTCAGTAAGAAAGTCTCGTCCTTCAAATTCTATTAACTTCAAATTGGATCAGATGTCCTAGTGTTACTTTTAGTTCATGAAATACATTTTTACTGTTACCTGAGTAATGTTTTGGACCAGTACTTTGTGCATTTATTTGTAATTAAATTATTTAAATTCACTCTACCCTAAATGGAGAACTTTTATTTCCCTGGCTACTTTACCCATATTATTGTACATCCAATGATGGAAAAAAAAATTGAAATAATTGAATCCTCACCAGGCGGCTGATCTCCTCCTGTCTGTCCGGAGCAGAGCGGGCAGTGGCTTTGATCATAGTGGAGGTCTGATTATCTGTCAGTTTCTTGATACACCTCTGGCCTGCTACAATATTACACACCTGGTACAAAAGAACAAGAAATAAATACTCCATGATTACACTGTTAATACGTTTCAAAGGTGCACTATGCAACTTTTTGGTTGAGGGGCCGTCATCTGTTTGTTTCTCCTGCTACATCATTCCTCTGGCTGGAATGTTCCACAGTATGATGTCAATCTGTTCTACCTTACATATAGTTGGATTTATAGCTAACAAAATACCTAGAAAAGCATGAATGGGTCGCCTTGCCAGAGATCTGACCCGTAACTTGGTCTGGTTTGGTCTCCAGATGGAAATACCATACTGTGAAATATTCTAAACAAAGGAATATCTCCACATAGAAAAGCATTTAATGGACCCCCCCGCCAGAGAAGTTACACAATACTCTTTTAAAGTACCTCTAAAGGCAGGTAGGTGTGCTTCTGCTCCTGCCCCACCTGGAGACAAGGCAGGTGGGGGTATTTTAGCTGCAAATTGTACTTCTGCTTGAAGTACTGGGCCACTGTACATTCTACGGTCTGTCCACTTTCGAGCTGGAGGGGAAACCTTGAATGTAAAATGAAATAATATTAATAAATATATTACATACATACATTTTTGCCTTTTTAAAATAAACTATAAACCTTAAGCACACATGAATTTAGTAAATAATGGATCAGCTATATTGTGATTAGGGCTGCAGTCAATTCTTGGCTAAAGACAGATTCTGCTGATTGAATAGTCGACTATAAAGAAGAAAGTGGCAAAAGCTCTCAAAACTATTACGCATCTATTTTTATCTGACCCAAACTGCACCCACAAGACTGCACCTGCACGGGAATTCATGCAAAAACAACTTTCAGGAAACTATTCAGGAAAAAGTACTAGGAAACTATGCATTTATATAAATACAAGTTAAACATGTGAATAATGATTTTTATAAATACCAAATCATCAGCTCGCTCACTAACTTTAATCTTTCAGATGCTGTAGAAATTCTATCTACACACGATTATTAGTTAAGTGAAAAAAAAAATGTGGTCGGCTAAGATGCCATCGATGGATTGGTCGATGAAGCAATGAAAGGCTTATAGTCCTAACTGTGATCGAATGGGTTTACTATACACCTTCAATTTCAACTATTCAGCACTGTATCAATATAGACGGTCTTGCTTTTAGAACAAATTACATAGTTTACCCATAACTCACGGGTTTATACTGAGTCTATCGTGGCACAAGCAGTCCATATTTCATAAATTTATTCAACACAATATGGAGAATAATGTGACTTTTTGGCTTTGCTGATAAAAAAATGACTAAATACAGATAAAATATTGTAACTTCTATATGTTTAAGACAATACTGGGGAGATAAGAGCATCTGGGTTAGCCACCATTTTGTGTACTACGGTCCAAAGAAAGAAAAATGATCTGACGAAGGATTTTCCCCGAAAAAAATTTAAAAAGCTTTTGGACGTTGGCCATCTGAGTACTATGCTGTTTTCACTTTTAAGTTTCTGCTCCTTGCATTTGCAACTCTACAAGAACTTTAGTCTGCATTTTCTGTTTAATTTAAGACAATACTACAGGCGTAAAGTATAAGTAGTTTTACCAGTTTTTCATTCCGATTCTTTTTAGAATTAGGGTGCAAAAATTACGACTGTGGGACCAGCAAGGTGTTATTGATACTTTGCGGTGACATCACGTTGAGGATGTATTTCACATATATCTCTATTGGAGGAATGTTCATTAGTTACCAAGGTAACACACCGCACATATTAGCAAACGCTGTCAAAAAATGGTGTGAAAAATAATGGAAAAAATTAGATAAAGAAAGGGATTTAAACAACACATTTTGATTGCTTTTCAACTAAAACGGTGAGAGTGACTAACTGAAAAATTAAGTCACTCTCAAATTAGACATTAATCTGACCGGAGTGTAGGATATTCAGACAGAGCAGTGCCCACAGTTAGCTTCACACCCCGCAGGCCTATAACAATATACGTACGTCTGGTGGCTGGCAGGACGTCGTGTAACATTGCATACTCTGTACTTTCTCTTCATCTGCCCACAGTGCGTCACCTCCACTTTCAGACCTGTTATAAACGGACAAAATACACATTGTTAAAAACCGTAGAACAAATTTCTTTATAGGCCTGTCACGATTACACATTTAGAAGCATCGTATATTTCTACAGATATATAGCACAATAAATGGTAACACTTAAACTACTTTGAAGGGGCACTGCGTAACATTTCTAGCACAAGGTCTGCCAACTGCTCGTCTCCATGGAAACGTTATTGCTTTGCCTAGAATGTTCCACAGAATAGATTAAACCCATCTATCACCAGGGAGCTAAGCAGGTTACAGAGCTTGACAATTCAGATCTGTGGAGAGGCGCCCCCAATTCGCAGAAGGAATTAGTCTGTTTTTGGGCAATGCAAACACCCGTTTAAAAGTAATACCACGGAACATTCCAAGCAAAGCAAGAACATCTGCTTGGAGATGAGCAGCTGGCCAACCCTGTGCCGGAAAAGTTGTGCAATGCATTTTTAAGCAACTAACCCGATAACAATGCAGCAAGATAGTCCCGTTTTAAATAGACGGTATCACTTAAAGACCTGAGCTGCAACAATAAAACAGCAGAATCAAGTGATAAATAGCCACACAAGTTACTTCATCAATCCTCTACAGCTCAAATCTATAATATTACCACTAAAATAATAAAAATAGGCTCATTATCGCAAAGAAACTGTACATATGATAAATACTGAACCCAAAATATATATATCGTTCTACATATATAGTAATTATTGTGACAAGCCTATTTCTATAAAGACTTTAAGGTCTTATGCTGTGATTCTGTTAGGAGGTATTCCCGTGGTCCACCGGCTCACCTTTAATCTCCTTGGTGAAGCGCACTCGTTGTGAATCTGTTAGTGTTTTTGGCTGTTCGTCTATGTTGCGTATGTCCAAAACTTCGCACATGAATTCGATCACGGGCTGGGCTTTGTAGAAGGCCGTGGCGGACACTAGAGGGAGACAGAGAGCAAAAAAGGCCTTAGTAACAGAGGAAGAATATAGCAGCAGGCAGCAAAAAAAACTGTCTTCAAGATTTTCAAGATAGATCTCTTAATGTGCCATGTCATCAAAATGTTCGAAATCCGTAAATGGAGGCAAATGGAGGCAAAATTTCAATGATTGGTACTACAATGATTGGGTGATTTTTACTGCTAGAGAACCAGAATAAAGAGCTCCCTCCCTCATTATAGAAAATAAAGATACAATTCTATCAAGGATTCTTTAAGGCTGCATTTTACGCATTTTTTCTGATTATAATGTTGTTTCCTCATCACAAACATACCTGGAGCTGTGTTTTGTTTCATTCACACATGTTTTAAACCCTAGATATTTATTTAAGTTCTTCCCTTAAACCTTTGTAATGTCATGTGGCAATACAGGAAGTGCCCTACTGTGTTTTTAAACTCATGAGCACATGCACTTTAATTATTTGGTTCATTTCAATTCTAGGACTGCCCATTTCTACTAAAACAGGCAGAAGGTAGAAAGTAGCTGTTAAACTTGAAAACAACTGCTTCATGACATCACAAGTTGGAACAGAGTATATTTAGCTTTAGAAATGTAGACAGACTTAAAATAAAGGATTACTCAAACAAAACTCAGTGAGCTTCATTTGACTTGAGTCAAATGCAATAGGTGACGTCACACTCCCTTAGTCCACTTCTTTATACAGTCTAGGCTTCCAACTAGAAGGTTAGTTTTGCTTTTGGCTTTTTTTTGTAAGGGGATGACAGATGATTTTGTGATCCAGTTTGAGAGTCTGACATCACCGCTGATCTAAGCCCAGCTGCCAGGCTTTAACTGACTCACCATCGATATTGAGCATCATCTTCCACATGGCAGGGCGAACAGACTGATGGAACCCAAACCAGACCTCCCGGCCCCCTCCCAGCGGGTGGTAGTATCCCTCGGGTGGGGAGAAGAATGAACGCCCAACTGGAGTGTACCTTTAAAAGGAGGAAATCAAAATCGTCTTAGTGTCTTAAATTTGGTACTAGTCCTAATGAAAATGCAGTTGTTTGTACAGTTGTCTTTAACTGATATTGGCATCTGTGGAAAATCTGCTATAATTCTGAATACTTTTTGTTTTTCATTTTTGCCTTCTCAAAAATAGGGCCGTAATAAAAATGGTTTTAGCCATTTTTACTTATTGTTAATTTTAAGTTTAATTATACTTATCAAAGACAACACAATGTTACGCACAAACATTTTGAGTAGGATATAGTGATTTTATTTTATTTATTTATTAATTTTTTTGTCATTTGTATTTTCCCCTGCCTAGTGTTCTGTGGTGCATGGTGTGTGTTTTGGACCATTTAGGAGTGCGTAGTTCAGGCTCAGATTCAAGTCAAATCTAAAGCATGAAGATGGAGACTGTAGATTTGGTTTTAGTGATTTTCTGACCCTCAGGACATTAAACACTCTGCCTGTTTGGTGCTGAGACACAGTCACACAGGTATCATTTGACCATCTAAGTGAATCCACCACCTTAGGCAGGAAAACACAACCTCTTCAAATGCTCCATTGACATGAAATACTGTTTTTTTTAGGTCAACTACAATAGAACATTATTGGGA
Organism: Scartelaos histophorus; assembly: GCA_000787155.1. Taxonomy (NCBI): domain Eukaryota; kingdom Metazoa; phylum Chordata; class Actinopteri; order Gobiiformes; family Gobiidae; genus Scartelaos; species Scartelaos histophorus. The sequence continues at coordinate 49,102 of KN514018.1, forward strand.
CTTGAGTGTGTATTACTGCACACTTTTAACAAAACAATACCTCATAGAGGCCAGGTGGCGCATGGCGACGTCCAAGGCTTGAACGGAGTCGAGGGGAACCTGCAGCCTCCCGCTGACCAGAGTCTCCTGCAGCAGGCGCCATGACACCTTGGCCAGCCAACGGATAGACACCTTAAAGATGCGGTCCTTCCCCTCGCCCGGGATGGTAACCTCAAAGTCCACCTGAGGGAGAGAGGGAGAGTCGGTTACAATTAAAAGTGCATCGTGTAACATTTCAAATGGAGGGTCCACCACCTGCTCATCTCCATGGAAATGTTATTGCTTTGCCTAAGATGTTCCACAGTATAGATTAAGCCAATTTATCACGAGGGAGACAGGCGGGTTACAGCATTACGCTACATTACAATTCAAATCTGTGTGGGTTATGTGGTTGGCCTTGGTCCAGCTGGGACTAAGGATGGAAATTAGCTATGACTACAGTGCTGCATATTTACAAGTACATGTTTTTCTTTTGCATTTTCTTGCCATTTTATTTGTCCCTTTAATAAATAAATACAAATACAAAGCTGTAGAGAGCCGCTCTTGTTCACAGAAGGAATTACTGTATTTTTGAGCAGCAGAAACACCCCTAATGAATAAATACTTGAAAGATATGTTTATTGTCAAACCATGGAACATTCTGAGCAAAGCAATAACTTCTCCATGGAGACAAGTAGGAAGCAAACCCTACACCAGAAAAGTAACACAGTGCATCAGAAAATATGGCGTTGTCACGAGTCAGGTATTATTTGTTTTCAGATTTGAGAATGTGGCAAGTTTATAGAGCAGAATTTGTACATACAGTAATTTACAAAATCATCATACACAATCATAAACAATCATATAAACAATCACATAAAATTAACTTTAAAAGATAAGAATGCAGAATAAAATCATTTCAGTCATATGCACAGCTCAGCAGATCCATTTTGAGCTTAAATTTAAACATTGTCAAAGTCCATGTCTGTCTCACGTCTCTGTGATATGTCATAATCCCAGATGGGGCAAGGGAAAGTAAACAAACCTATTACTTACACTGCACTTTCCACTTTTCCAATATATTAATATAAGTTAATGTTAATATTGAAGCTGATCATTTCTATTAGAGACAATACCCTTGGACCTGTTATATTACAATACAAATCTGTATTTTAAGCACATTAATTGTTCCTGCCAGTCTTGTGTATTAAATACTGTTGTTTTTGTTTTTTTTTATGTCATCTGAAACCCAGCAATTTTCAGGCCAAATCAAACAGGTACATTACTGCTCCCCTTATACAGCAGCAATGTTACAAAAAGAATCAAGTGGAGAAGCCCACAGCTTATATAAACAGTAAATGTTTTAGTTTATTAAAAGAAATAACTATTTACAGAGTTGTGGCAAGAGCTGGGTAATATGTTACTAATATCTTGAATGCTGTTTTAAACATATGCAAAGATTGATTATAAACTAGTCAACAAAATCTCAGTGTGTGGGCAGTCAGTTTTGCATTTGTTCTGATACATCACCTGATATGTAACCTCAGCTAATATAAGATATAAGATACGTTTTTAAGCATGTCAATAGCTCTGCAACTTTCCATGCCAAGATAAAATTTGGCTTTCTAAGTACCACCAAGTCTAAAATCAGACCTCGTATAAGACTATTCCAGCTCTAATCTAGGGCTAAACCAGCTCTAAAAGTGGATTACAACATTTCCACTGTTATTCTAAACATGAAACGAGCCAAAGAAGGACCACAAATGGGCAGAATGAACTCTAAATCATGCAAACCCATAGAGTGAGGAGGTGTTTAAGTAGAGCTGTAAGGTACCACAGTTTGAGAAACACTATGTTAGATTGACATACAGAAGCATCATCGAAATGCTGTTATTAGGACACTTGCAAATATATTAATTTCATTAATTCATATTGTCCACACCTAGTTTCATAGAGTTAAGTATGTTTAAGTATATTTAAGTATATTTAAGTATATTTAAGTAATATATTTTTAGGCTTTATATATGTATTGTGAGTACATTTTCTTTGCACTAGTGCGGAAATTTGGGTTATTTTTAAGCAACTTCCATGACAAAATATAAATATACTAAAAAATACTTAAGTTTAATTCTGCCATCTATTTTTGCAGTTCATGAGTGTCATTTATTGTGTTATCTGACAGGCAGGAATATTTTTGTTTAGTTTTTCTCTTGTAAAAAGATGACATTTCATTCCTATATTTCACTTGTACGGATATTGCACGAGGTTTGTTTTGCAACACCAACAAAGCACCCACCTTCTCACTCCCGATTGGAAGTGCTAGCACCGTGTAGATATTTTTCTTGCCATCATAAACTGGCTTCCTGTCTCCAAAGAGCTGGGGTTTGAAGTGTTGTACCATGTATTCCACCACCTCCCTGTGAAAGAGAGAGAGAGGACCACTTTAATATGAGTCACCATTGTTTCAGATGCACAAAAGACTGGTGCAAATCTGCCAATTAAAACCATCTCCCGATCACCACCCTTTGTTGACGAATATTGATCGGGGCGTACGGCTGCTGAATGCTATATTTCATGGTCATGGGGGGATGCGGGAACAATACGTTGGAAGGGTGGACTTTTCAATGAGCGGTGCCTTGGCCTTCACGAGTGTGGGGGATGAGAGTGCTCTGAATGGGACGGGGTCAAAGGTCGTGATCTTTCAATGCCTTCTTGGAGTCTTTGTTCGAACCCTAATGGCAAAAGAGCCCCAAGCTTAAAGGGTCCATATTACACTAATTTCTGATCTACGTTATAATCTTGTTTCCTCATCACAAACATATCTGGAGTTGTGTTTTGTTTCATTCACACATGTTTTAACACACAAACCCTGCATATTTAGGCTCTCCTCTCAAACAGGAAACACTTGCACATGTCACTTATGATGTCATGAGGCAATACAGGAAGTGCTCCACGGTGTTTTTAAACTCCACACACCTTCACTCCAGTCATTTGGATGATTTCAGATGTGGAATTGCCAATCTCTATTGAACTAAAGATAAAATGTAGCTGTTAACTTGAAAACTACCATTTCATGATATCACAAGGTGGAACAGAGCATTCTGGGTTTTGGAGATGTTGAGAGCTCAATAATACAGGATTAATCAAACATGTGTGAATGAAACAAAACAGAACTCCAGATATGTCTTTGATCATATAATATAGTCACCAGACCAGTCAGATTACCCATTTGACTAATATTTCAAATCAGTTTTGATGAATTTACATTTTACTTCCTGGTTGGACATGTGCAGCACAGTGACACGTGTAGAGTTAATTCCATAAATAATGCTGTGATCAATGGCCAAAACATGTCTAATTAATACTATATGTTATGATTTGACAAATAAAACTTACATCTTTATTCTAAAATCAATGTTTAAACCTATAGACTGATTAAACTCTCCCTGCTTTTTACATGTCAAAACTAGATACTCATTTGAGCAGGTATCAATACTAAAAAAGTCACATTCACAGGACAGAAATGAACCCTTTCTTGAATAGATTCAGAATGATTTGAATTGATTTAAGACCACATAGACTAGTGTACGCTCATGGACCAACATACCTGGATTATTGAGGGATTACACAGACCTAAGGCAACATGGTAATATAAAAGAAAGTACTATGATTTAATATTGAAAGTAAGTGTTGGGCTTTTTTAAATTATAAATGAGGCATTCAGATCTCTTGGTGGGACCTCTGAACGTTGTAGTTTTGAACATGAAGTCAAAGGACCTATGTATTATTTGGCCACTTCAAATCAATATTGCTTTGGTGTTTACAACAAATAAAATGTAAAATAATATTCTATATGTGTAATAGGTTATAGTTAAATAAGTTAATATAAAGCCATGCTGGAGAGACTTCTGGGGTAGATGACTAAACTCCTTAAGGTCAGCTCAGGTAGTCACTGCCTTCACTGTTCAAGGTGTTTCATAGAGCTGAGAAATTCAGGTTTTTCTTACTCAGCACTGTGGCCTTGGAAAGATTTACAAAGAGATCTTGAGTTGGAACACCTAAATTTAACTGAGAAACAATCTTTTAGAGATGTCAGAGTTGTTTTAATGTAATATAATGTGACTTTGCTGTACTGCATCGCTGGTGCTGGCTGCTACCTTGGCCAGGACTCTCTCGTAAAGGTGATTCTAAAACTCAATGGGACTTCCTGGGTAAATACAGTAATAAAATAAAAAAATATTTAAAATAAAAACAAAATTATAATAAAATATAACAATATACATCAGTAGTTTAGTTTAGAGACCTTCAGAAACATTAAGGAACAAAGTAAACATCTGATATAAACTCTGCCCTAACTGAACTATGTTAGTTTAACTCGATAATGGGCGGGATAATACGGTTGGTTAATCTCGATTCACTGAGAAAACACATTCTAAATCTACAGATAATAAAGATATTGGATATTTGATTATGATTTAAAGTTGTATGTAATTTGTAATGACAGGAGCCTGATGAACCTGATCTAGTGAAAGATGAATGTAACGTTCTCAATGCTCTTCTGTGTTGTGTCCAGCCCAGTTTACCTGTTGACTCGTCGAGGGCACTTGTCAGGTTTGATGTCCACCTCATAGTGGTACACATCCATCTTTGGAATCTCCACCTCAAAGTAGTTGGCCAGCAGCTTGATGGGCTTGCCCACTGTGCCCATACCCGGCCGGCGGGGGGCATGGAACACCTGCTGCAGGGGCGGGGGGAAGACCCCCATGGGCACTGCAACAAAACACAAACACCTTGTTAGTTCAGAAAGGAGGAGTTATAGTGGTTAAGAAAAGGTTTTATTAAAGATGTGAAAGCAATGATATAGCATGATAGGCCTGGGTCCTGAACCTCATTCTGCAATATATGTACAGAACTAATATATATAAACACACAAAGCACCTCGACAAAAAGTTTACAAAATTAATGTTTTTATTTTGTTGAATAGAAAACTGCATTGGGATTTTATGTCAACAATGCCCTTTATAAGAGAACATTTATCCATGACTCAGCTCAACATATAAAGGTTTGTAATGCAGTAGTCTGAATGTAGCTTTAGTAGAACTAGGTATTTTATAATTAATTAAAACCATTGTGAAATATCTTAACATTTTGTCAAAAAGTTAGTCACAATACATCACATTTATCATTTTAGTTCAGTCCAACAGCATGAATTTTATTTTATTCAGTAATTTGATAGACCAGCTAAGCATTATATATATTTCTATCACCTAGTACCATTACAGATCAGTGTTTGTCCAGTTTTAGTCCTGTCTAGGATATGATGTATGCTATATGACACGTATAGCACCCAAGTTCAATTGTCATTGTGTTATTGTGAAATTGTGAAATCCTTTCCCTAAATAGACCTAAATAGACCTAAATAGACCTAAATAGACCTAAATAGACCTAAATAGACCTAAATAGACCTAAATAGACCTAAATAGATAGTTTGTCATGTCAAGTAAAACTTTTTTGTCCCAAGAAAGTGGAAATCTAGATGCATAAAACAACACAAATGGAACAATACAGAAAGGGTTAGTGGAGACATTTGTACAGTCAGTGTACTGGTGGCTGAGTGGTTGGTAAAGCAGTGCAAAGGATGAATTTCCCTATGGAGAAAACTTTAGCTTTAACATGAGGAGCAAAATTCAGAAACTTAATTTTTTTTGTTAAATACAAGATTGAAAGCCATGTATTTAATGAGAAAAAGCTACTTGTAAATGAATAAATAAATTCACTGTATTGCTGTATCACCCAGTTCTAGTTCCCGCCTCATATATTAGAGACAGGAAGAAATGTTTTCTCTTTTTTTTTTAAATGGTGTACAGAATAATTGATTATAGCTTTAAATGCATGTTTGTGTCCAATCTATATACACACATTTCATTTAAAAGATGCCCATTGTCCCACCCAACCGTAACTGTGTCTATCAAAGCGTCTTTGCTGTGTGATATAAATCTCCAGGAGCAGAGAGGCCCATGGCTTTCGTCACAGTGGCGGCGTGCTCTAAGTGGCTGAGCAAGTTTGCATGATGCATGTTTAAAAAAGCTGCCTGCTCAGTAGAAGGGGGTCCCAGAATGGGTGCTACATGTGACTCCTGCCTGAGAGGGGCCCATGCTTTAACCTTTGGGTCCCCAGAGACCGGCCCTCCTCCAACACAACAAAGACCCCAGCTGCCCTGCTCCTCTGGTCCCAGCCGCACACACAGACACACCGTGGTACTACGTAGTGACTGCCCTCCCTCGCCCCAATGAACGCACACACAAACACAGGGACCCCCCTCCACATTCCCAGTCTCACCATGGAGACACCACGGCAACACAGTATTGTCATGGATATCAGGGAGTGGTGTGTGTTGGGTTGTTGGTGAAGATGGGAGGAGGTAGGGTGCTACTTTGGTCATGTTGAAGAGACCTTGGCCTTTTCAGGCACAACAGTGAATTTGTTCCCACTACGGTCCACGACGCTTATGGTTCTCAAAAGGCACATTCAAACAACCTGCTTCATGAAACACTGTTATCATCTGGAACAGAGCATCCTCTGCCATTTTGTTACTTTACAACTAAACTTTCATTAGATGAAGCCTGGGGCTTAAAATAAGCAAAACATTTAGGACACAGAGCACGGAAATAAAGAAAACCTAGATGATATTGCAGATTGTTATTTTATAAAATGGTTATTTAGTTTCTTTTTCATGCAAAAGCATCAATAAGTGCTGGAGTGTGCCAGATCATCAGTGGATATCAGACATATAGAACACTCAAGAATGATATTTTTCACATTGGAATACCACTACAGATAATTGAAAGTTAAATTAAACCTTAGGGACATTTCTGTGTATACAAAATAAGATTCTGAAAAGTCCTTCTCATACCAGGCAGACATTAAAATAATGTAACCAGATGACGTTACACTTTATTTCATAATCTATGCCAATGCACAGTGGTTTATATTGTTAAAACCTGTTTAGCCTATGACAATGCTTTGTTAAAACATGTGTGGTAATAGGCTGTGTGGTGATACTGCAATATTACGCTGCCCTCCTCCCAAACAGGGAAAGCCTTGCCTTAAATAGCCACAGTGAACCCTTGGGTCGGGCACGTTTCACCATCATATGCTCTCCAAACCTCAAATGCCACACTGACAGAAGGGTTCGCTTTAAATAAGAGTTCTACTTGGCATTCTGCGCCGGCCTTCTCTTGGTATCAACGCTCAAAATCACACTTGAACACAATGCATGTGCCAAACACGATAAACGCGGGGTGTCTGCGTGTGCGTGCGCACACATGTGCGAAAGAGCGCATACGCTATGTGTGTCCAGACTTTTGTTGTGATCTGAGCGCACTCGCACACGGCGCTAACAGACTCTTGATGGCCTTGCCAGTGAAGGCAGATGGTGAGAAGCGCAGCCAGGGCGCTCACAAACCCCAAGACAATAGCTGTCTTTCCTGGTGCTAAGTCTTGAAGCGGGGCTTTAGTTCTGCATCGCAACAGGAGCACTCGCGCTCACGGTTTTGGCGATGACGTAACGTTGAATCCATATGAGAATGTGGATTATTTGGATCTACTCACGATCTAACCCTACATATATGGCAAACTTTTGTGTCCAGGAGTTTGAAGTGCTGTTGTGGGGTCAAACACTGCTCTACAACCGTGACACTTATTGTGACCATCTCGAGCTCTTTCTCTCCATCATCAGACTACACCAAGGCGGTCACATCACTGAACATGCCCTCTTCCAACTATTTGGCATGTTTACCCAAAACCGAGTAGTGAAGCATAAACCAAAAACAATTATATGAAGCCACACGAACATGCATCATCGCAGGGAAAAAAGAGTCTAAACATAGAAGTCCATTTGACACAATATCTACAACTTCCCTGACAGAAAGTTGGCCCTGCCTGAACCATGTACACAGGTCAGAGAGCGCACCTGTGGAAAACTTAAGTGCACTTGTCATCCGCTCAGCTGAATATGTGCTGCATTATGACAGCAAAGGTTCATTTCAGGCCATAGGTCCGGCACATCTTTCACTTCGCTGTAGCTTTGTCACATTAGGGTCACTACAAAGGTGAACACTTCACTGTGCGCCTCCTTCCATTTATGACAGCTTTATAAATGTGGACTACAAACTTCATTCATCACGACAGCTTACGAAAAAAGATATATGTTAAAAAGAAGACACGTTTGCTCCCAAAGCCTGAGTGGGTTCGGGGCAGGCTGTGTGGGCTGTGCAGGCTGCACAGACACAGCTGCAGCTGCTGCCTCAAGGCGGGCTTCGCTCTCCTCTCGGAGATTCCCACGACCTCTCCAGCGCTGCGCACGGCCAGCAGCGCTCTGCCCCGGTCTGCAGATGTACATCTGAGCAGACTGTCTCATTTTGTACTAAGTGTACTCTGTGTTCCAAACCATATGATGCAGTGGTGTTGTCACCAACACTCGTAATACAGCCTACTGATAGTATGAACTGCATTATCGCTGCAGACTATCTGACTCTCCATAATGTTCAAACGCTTCAGCATCGAATTAAAAATAAACCTACCAGCGCCAGACGGTCCCGGCTCCATCCCATTCACTTAGCCGCTCAGAACAGGCTAGCTAGTCCGTGCAGCTGTGGCCAAAGAGCCGGCCCCTTCAGGCTGGAAGCGACTCAGACTTCCAGCCCCCTCCTCTCGGTGTGCAGTCGTCCCCCTCTCGGTGTACCCCCGCCCCCTACCCCTGCCCGAACCCCGAGACCCGCAGAG
>KN514022.1:0-20249 GCA_000787155.1 Scartelaos histophorus
ATACAAAAATAAATTGAATTGAATGAAGTTAAACTACAGGTAAACTACTACCATATTCACAGAGCTCATTTTTAAATTTTTCAATAAATGGAAATGTTTACTGCTCATTCCTTTAAGATGAATTCAGTACCAGTTTTAAATAGTCCTCGTCCATCTGGTTAAATTGCTGTTATCCTGGACACATTTGCCGTATGAGTGTTGCAGAGGCAGCGTCCAAGTCTTGAGGGTTTGCGAGGGCCACATTGCAGTTGGACAGACAGCTTGGATAAAAATATTTTAAACTGGAGATACTAACAAACTTACTGCATGGCCAAAATATAACAGAAATTGCTTATGTACAAAATGTCCAAGTAATGTTCGTATCACTATGCGAAATGTACTTTTTGGAGCTTTGTGCTGTGTTATAACCTTGTTCCCTTATTGAAAACATTCCTGAAGAGGTTTTTGTGTGTGTTTGAGTATTTTTGAGATATTGGCAAAATGTTAGCAATACAATTCTGTCCGAAATGTGACTGAACAATACACTACGACTTCACAAACTTGACATGATATGCAGTATTTTCATTAACTAGAACCGTCACTCATTCGAAAACAAAACCGAAACTAATTGTACATTTGAATGCGTGTTTCCAAATATAGCATTTTTAAAACAGGTAAAAGATAACAAGGTGATCTAAGTATGTTTTTAGAGGTTATTACAGCAAATTCACAAAACTTTCTGAAACCTTTCCTGATACGTGAACACTTAGAGAGCCGCCGCGCGATGTATTTTGGCCTTTTCCAGTAAAGCGAGAGTGGATCAATAGTTTGGTAATGGAGAGGTCAGTGGAGGGTCCTCTGAGCTCAGGCTGCAGTTTGGACAGTTCACAAGTGCTATTGACCCTGTGGAGGTTTTCTACACACACAAACACTCACGCCGAGGCCTTCTGTGCCAAATCTGAACCTGCCAGTGTATTCATGAGCCTCTGAAGGATCACTATTTTGTAATGATTCTATTTCAGAGCTTTTTCGGAGAATTGGGGTGACATAACATAATATTTTTTGTGCATTTATTATTATTGACGTTATTATGATTATTTAAACAGCCATAACCATTCCAGATTTCTGTTCAAATGCAGGAGAGTCTGGTTAAAAAAGTGGTAAAATTTTGGAATTGAAAGTATTAAGTAGTTAAGATACTAAGGAATAAACTTGATACTTACTACAGATATAATACCCCAACGTTAATAAAACATACTCTTTCTTTAGACAACATTTTCAACATTAAATCATGAAGAAGAAGAAGGTGCTTTATTATCTCCATTGGGAAATTTGTCCTCTGCGTTTGACCCATCCGTCAATGTCATTGGGGCATCTCAGGGACCCATCTCCATGACCTTCTTGCTCATCTTCGTCAGGAGGCTGGAGGATTTGACTGATTTCTGCATGTTTTGGGTTGACGGGGGAAACTGAAGTGCCCAGAATCCCAAACAGATGCATTGAGAACATGCAAGCTCCACGCAGAAAGGCCAAGATGACCAGAGGAACCTTCTTGCTTCTTCAGCCATGTGCTCTAATATGTGTGTAGTCCCTCAGACGTCCAGGTAGGTTCCATATTGGTCCATGGGTATATACTAGTCTATGTGCTCTTATACTAGTTCTGATACAGCTCAAGATCATTCTAAACCTTCAGGAAAAGCTCATTTCTGTCCTGCAAATGTGGCTTTTTTTAGTATTGATACCTCCTCACAGGATCAGTTGCTAGTTTTGGTATTGATAAGTACCAAATTTTCAATATTTCTGGCAATCCTAATGTGCAGCATGTGTCACGTCCATGCATGTACGTATTTCAGGCCCATGAGTGAGGCCTGAAACTTGTTTTACTCATAAACTGACTCATTATTTTGAAGCAGATGGTTCATGCCTTTCTCTGATTGGTTCATTTCCTTGTCAATCATGCCCATCAGAACTAGGGGAGCTTTAAAGGGATAGTTGTTTTTTTTTTGTTGTTTTTTTTACATGAATCTGTATGGCGTCCCTGTCAGCAGTGTGGCGTATGAACACTGACTTATCCCCGACAGCATTCGGTTCTTCCCCAGTTTTAGTGTTGATGAAAGTAGTTCCGGCAAGTTGGCTGTGGGCACGAAAATAAAGCGTTTTTTTTCTTCTCAAAACAATATATGTTCAAAAGAGTGACACATTTGTATCACAAAACTGCTGTCGGTGAAAAAGTCAGACCTCATAATCACTTGGCGCTATTTTCTCTCTGTTCGTATCACTGCACTTCCGCCAGGTGAAGCCGCTCCTGTTTCAGTGTGTTTACAGCTCAGAAAGTTAATGGCAACATGTCTGACTATGATACAGATAACTTACAGAAAATTATATACTTATCCCTCTAGCTCTCTCGTTAGCTCGAACAACTGAAAAAAGTGTTGGATTTGTGTGTGGTTCTCAATTGGCGGCATCGCACAGTGATACAAACGGAGAGAAAATAGTGCCAAGCGATTACGTTTTGTGATGCAAATGTATCACTCTTTTGAACACATATTGTTTTGAGAAGAAAAACGCATAATTGACCCCAGCCAACTTGCCGAGTCAGTGTTTATGCACCACACTGCTGCCTGGGACGCCAGATTTACAGATTCATGTCAAAAAAACCAAACTATCCCTTTAAACAGGCTGATCCACCTGCTGATGTCTTAGGTTGTGATCAGATAATTCACGCATCATAAAGAACCTTGAATACTGGGGAACTTGATTTCTAAGTTTGACAGTAGATTAGTAGTTAGTGCACTCTTCCACCAACCCGATGGGCTGTTTTTGTGTCCTTAGGCAAGACACATCTCTGTCATTACCTAGTTTGAATGTGGTGCACAAGGGAGTGGTTGCGGCAATCCACACTGCAAAACCTCAAATCCAGCCAAATTAAACTGACTTGAAAAAGAAAGTTGTATCATGATTTGAGTAAATTTCACTTGAGTAAAATGATCTACTGATGGAACAAGACTTTTTGTATTTAAAATATGAAAGTAGATCTTGCTTAAAATACAAAAACAAAATCAACTTATCGCTTATTCCATTGGCAAATCATTTTACTTGTCAAGTTGAATCTACTCAGTTGGATGTTCTTAATTTTAAGTCACTTCAACTCATCAAAATGTTCGTTTCTGCAGTTAAAACACTTGCAGATTTTGTAGTTCATCCAGATGATAATGGGAAGTTCAAACATTTAATCATCAAGCAACACAAAAAAAGAAACCCACTGAATTAAAGTACTGAGGACAGCTCACAGGAGACCAGCAAAACCTGTTTCTATGCAAGAATCATTTATCGGTAATTGCATCGCTTTACTCCATCCACCTGAAGAGAAATGTACACTTTATGAAATATTAATAATGCACAGTTGTATATGAAGCCAGAGCTACAAGAGAAGAATGACAGTACAAGAAGCCATGGCCTACAGGAAACAAGAGGAATAGTGTACAGCATTTATCAAACAGGGCATCAGAGCAGCCATAACCCCAGACCAGTGCAGACGAATGGGACCAATCCGATCTGATAAATCCACACATGCTCCCAGAGCGTGGACACAAACAGCTACAGGCGAGGAGCACTGTTATGTGCTCTGGGCTTTTGTTTCACTGCTGTTTTGTTGTTTTGGAGCGAGTTGGAATCAAATTGCTAAATCTTTTTTTTTTCATTTGCAAATTTTCAAATCACTTCCCTTCTCAACAGATATTTTAATGATTTTTGCTAAAATAACTTGTGTTTGTTTTGGTTTGTTCATCCCCTTTCTCCTTGTTCTGTGTTCATGCTTTATTAAGGCTATTAAAAGTGTGTTTTTTAAGAACTCACAGTAGCATACGATATATAACATGTTGTATTTTGCAGATTATGAGTTGAAATGTTAGGCAAGGACGATCTAGCTGTACCCATGAAACCCTCAAAACCATTGGAAACCACAACCTTCTTGTTGAGAAGAGAAAGCAAACTATGGTCCCACTGTGTATACATGAAGCCTATACAGGTGCCGACTTACGTTTTTATCAATAAAACGTATCAATTTATCAACGTTTTTATTAATAATAAAAAGAAGACATTTTATTTATAGTGCACTTTTCAGAGTGTTACCACAAAACAAGAAATTTAAATATAATACTAACTGCTAAATTCTAAAAGCATCAACAGTAAGCTTTTCTAAATTTAAAAAAAAAAAAATCTGTTAGATTAGCTTTAAAAGAGTCCAGGCTCTGTGTGGCTCTCAGCTGAACAGAAGGCTTGGTCCCCAATTATAGTGAAGGGGACATGGGGAGATTAAGAAGCTACCTGAAGATCTCAGGGTGCAAGTAGGTGCTCAGTGCTTCCAAAAAAGTGGACTTCTTCACATCCTCGTCTCACTGTGTCTGGTTTCCTCCCTCATAATGTCCCCAGTAGACTGCTCTGAGTGGATGGCATTTATTTTGGCCTTTAAACTGTTGAGTTAAGTTCAGTTTTACCTTTTTTCCACCAAGGCGGTTCCAGTGCTGGTTCAGAGCCAATGCCAACTCTGGAACCTGCTCTTTGCTTGTCCACACAAATAAACCTGGACCTGGACCTGGAAAACAGGTAACAACTTAGCAACAACTAAAATGCTGGTCCAGAAACAAGAACCGGTGCTAGGGGCGGGGTTATAGTGGCGTGTTTAACAAGGACATTTTTGCCATTTATAAGTGACCAAATAGGATAAAAGTTTACTATGAGAGTAAAAGAGGTAATAGAGATCTCTGGTTTGTGCACAGTTGTGGATTTAACCATTATCACACAGAAACACAATAATCCCAGTCCTCAGATCAAACCAACAAAAATATGAAATGTCAGGAGCAGGAAACGCACCTTTATAGGCTATTGTAAGCACGGACCTGCAAAAATAGAGTCGATATAAGATCAAAATCCACATGGGTGCACTGCGTTTGTGCTCTGGCCCATTGCACCACGGGATCGGTGCCTATGGTGAAGCCTATTTTTCACTGTGTTTTTTCCATCAGGTCTCTCGTCGGAAACCTTTAGCTGTAATCGAGAGTCAGGTGTTGCTTGAAAGATTGCACGGGGTGTTTGATGGAGATGGGAAAGACAATGTTCTATAAATTCTTAAACGTTGAACCTACATCGAGTGATTTGTTAGGGAAATGGACCACATATCTGCCCTGATACGATATAAGTGATTTCAAAATAAATCTGTGTGATGTTAAACTCTTAAAACAGTCGATCTAGCGTCAAATCTTTAAAACAATAAACCCTGTATAATTGAAAAGCACCACTTTTTACTTTGCAATTCCCAACATTTCTGCTGTTTTTTGTTCCCCACACCCACTTATTCCTGCAATTTCAACAGCTAATCCAAGGTAAAACTATGATATATTGTTTGGCATATACATAATTCCCTTATCATCATACACACATGAGCTGTTACACTGAATCTGACCTATCTGCCCATTGATGTTCTGAAATGCCCAGGGTAAAATCTGAACGTAAACATGTTTTTGCCCAGAACTCGTGCGATGCATAGATATTTCCACTAGAATCACCCAGAATCCTTGATTTAGTCTGCAGCGCCAACGCGCCCGCTGCACAGGACCCATAGGGAACTGAAATTAACATTACAAACATGGCTCCTTCCACATCCCCTCCCCCACACGTACCATCTCTGCAGGATCACCATGTCTCACCTTTGGGCGTTATGCTAATGCGCACCATCGGAACATGTACGATTTAGACGGGCTGTGAAGAAAAGAGCCTGAGCCGCTGATTAAAACTGTTTTTGGAAATCGTTTTTAGGTCAAACTGGTGCAAAGTATGAAATATTTACGCCTACCGAAATTGATCATAGTTTTGATTTAAAAGCTTTTTGTTTTTTCACTGTGCAGACTCTTGCAAACTCCAGACAAAAAGGCCTCACTCCTTCTGAGAGACAAACCCAGGACCTTCTTGCTGTAAGGTGGAACATGGACCTGGTTCAGACATCCTAAAAAACTCTCAATATACTGGAAAGCTCGAACATACATGAACAATGAATACATGAATATATCACCCTTGTCCTCCAGAACCTCCACTGGCTCCTCATCCCTCAGCGCATCCACTTCAAAGTCCTCCTCATCCCTTTCAAAGCCGTCGACAACCAGGCCTCCTCCTACTTTTCAGACCTGCTGCGCCCCCACACCCCATCACCCAACCTCCCCTGTGGGACCAAGCTCCGAACCTGGGGAGCCTGGAACTCTACCTCAACAACTGCAGCTGTACTGAGCTGTCCACCTTCAAGAAACTGCTCAAGACGCATCTACACTGTGTTCCAAATGATTATCCAAATTATATTTTTCCCTGATTTTGCCAAATTCCAAATTATCAATATAAATGACAGTCATTTTTGTAATTTTCAAGTCATCAACCTTCAATTCGAATGTTACTGAACAAACCTCCCAATGAGGTTTTTTTTTAAGTAAAAACTTAAAATGCACCGTTTCAAATGATTATGCAGTTTCAAATCATGTTATCGTTGCAAAGAACTGAAAATGATTATTCATTTTTCAATTAGAAGTATTAGCATATTGCTGAAATCAAAAGCTATTTCATTCCAAACATCTAAACGGGTTCCATTTGAACATTATTTGACTGGAGCTTCACAATTCTTTTATGCATTGAAATTGTGAGTTTGTGGAGAATTTCTGCTTGAATTTCTTCGCAGGATCTCAGAATATTCTCCCAGAGCTGCTGTCTGGATGTGAACTGCCTCCCACCCTCATAGATCTTTGGCTTGAGGAGATCCAAAGGTTCTAGGGTTGAGGTCACACCAGGAGTTTCTCTTCTTTCATGGTTTTTACAGTTTTTCTTTTTGTACCAAAGAAGCATTAATAATTTGGAAGGTGGTCTATTTGGAACGGCTTTTGATGTCTAACCTGCTTTTATTATCAAGTCAATATTTTTTACATTTTGTACTCACACAGCATCTTTGAGTGTTTAGAAAAGTGCGACTATATAAACAAAATGTATTGTTCTTATTATTATCCCTGAACAAAAAATCTCTTCTCCATTTAGTCCATCCTTCGGTGCTGCTGGGGCAACCTGACAGGAACAGTGAGTGCCACAGTACCCGGGGACCCATCTCCAGGTCTGGGTCTAGGCTTGGTCAGGACTACCTCAGCTGTAGGATTTGACCTCTGCTGCATGTTTTGGGTTGATGGGAAAACTGGAGCACCCAGGGGAAATTCATGCATACACAAGGAGAACATGCAAACTCTGCAGAGAAAGGCAACGTAAAGATCAAACCCTGAAAAAATGTTTCTTTGCATCCATATGTCCAAAGGCTGAGGTCACAAGAAGTGTTGTGACATTGATTCCTTATTCAGAAATTTAGCTGAATATCTCACCCAGCTCTTCACACTGATTAATTTTTCTCATATTACACTATTTTTTCATCTATGTTATAATGTTGCTCATCAAAAACATCCCTGGTATCTGGGGCTTTGTTTCTTCCCACTTGTTAAAAACACAAATCCTGCATATTTAGGATGGCCAATCTCTACTGCGCTAAAGTGAAGAGGCCTCTCCCCAGATCTGACCTGTAACTTGGTCTGATTTAGTTTCAGTGAAGTTAAAAAGGTTCTGTTCCCTACAAACATGTGAAACATGAAACCAGACAAAGCAATATAATAATCTCCATGGGGACCAGCATTTGACAGATCCTCCACCAGAAAAGTTACACAATGCACCTTTAATGCAGGTCATGAAATAAAATGTGAAATATCAAAATCATCTCGCAACCTTCACTTTGAGAACCACTGTAACCACTGAGCCACAAAAACAAACATATAATATCCCATATGCTCCTCGTACCATTTGTTCTTTTGAATTTCAATTAAGAAGTTTGATGTTTCTTTTTTCAGTTTTAGTGTCAAACAAAAAACATTTGTATTTCCAATATTTAAGTTCTGCTGCTAGAAGGACTTACCTGAAAAATCATTGCAGTTTTGTGCACAAACATGTGAAACAGGAAGCAGCAGTGTTACATTTGTTGGTTCAGTTGACACCATAGAACTGTAATAAAAATAGTTTTTATTATTATCCATGGTTTACACTGAATTCACACGCAGCGCTAAGCAGCATAACATCTGGGGCAAAGAAGCCGGAGAGAATACAGTGTCAAAATTAAAATAGGCACCACGGTCTGTGTGCTATTCGTTCTTTTGAATTAAGAATGAAAATCAATAAAATGAGAAAACAGTTTGTTATTGTAAAAAAGAAAAAAAAAAAAAAAAAAAAAGAAAAGAAAAAACTATTCTCTCTGGTTTACTCTGGTTTATTTGCCCCAAAAGTGTCAGCTAAACAAAGAAGAGTTTATCACCGCCGCTGCTTCCTGTTTCTCGTCATGGAGTTCAACTATTACTTTCTAAGACGCGAAAGTAAACACGCCGCTATAAAAGAAGAAGACGTGTTTGTGGCAACGATTTTTTTTTTTTTTTTAGGTTTTAGCCCTTACAGCAGCAGAACTTCCAGGGCGAATAAACCAGAGAGAATAACACATCAAAATTGAAATAAGCACAATAACTATTTTTTTTATTGGTGAGATTTGGAATAAACATTAAATTAAATATTGGAAACAGAGGTTGAAATCGTTTTTTTGTTAATTAAAGTGGAATAAAGAAATAACAGTAAGTTTTCCCATTTTATTGTTTTTCGTTCTTAATTGAAATTCCAAAGAGTGAATGCTATACAGACCCTCTATAGAGCAGTTTCTTGTACTTTTACTGATCGCGAGCGTCTGCGGTAAATAAAGCAGACGACAAATAGACTGCTCCCATCTCGTCCTCTCTCCCTCTTCCTCCATCTCCCTCCTCCTCCTCCTCTTCCTCCTCCTCCTCTTCCTACTAGTTCCACCGGCTGCCAACCAAATTAGCATCAGCTGGCTTGATACATTTGTAATCTATTCTGAGCATAGCAAACAATACAAATTGGATTTCTAATTTATCCCGACTCATTTATGCAAAGAGAGAGTAATTGCGTGTCACCATGGCGACGGCTTTGACACGTGCAAACTTTCATCACCAAATACCTCCATGTTCAGAGCGCAGAATATCTAGCCGAGTGTGTGATTTGGAGAAAATGAGTTTCACATATTTGAATTTCAACAAACTGGAGCTCCTCTTATCTGGTTCGCCTGAGCACACACTGTCGTACGGAGAAACCCAGGATAGTGCCGTACGCTCGCACACCGACAGAACGGTTAGTGCATTTAAAACTTGCGTAGTTAACTTCTATAACAGAACCTTTGTGGTTGAAGACATCGTCCCCCACCTGAAAGTACATCGTGTGGTTGTTTATTTGAGCAAGGCACTTTACCCGCCTTGAATAAGCGTGAGAAACAACTTTTCTCCAGATCTTGACAGGGAGGTCCAGAGTTCTTTTACTGCAAATTTCTCTGAGCTGACAAAGCTTTTGAAACTTAAATCAGGTCATGCATCTTGTTTTCACATTATTCTCTACTTACTAGTTCTGAGACTGCTTCATTTTAGTCTAGAGGTAGTTTATTTTAAAATAACTCGTCAAGTAAAATGATCAGTCTATGTAGTACTTTTAAGTTTGAGTTTTTTTACATGAATCTGTATGTCCTCCCCGTCACAGTGTGGTGCATAAACACTGACTTACCCCTGACAGAGTCCCGTGAGACGAGTTCTTGCCCGGTTTTGGTGCTGACGAAAGTAGTCCTTCAAGTTGGCTGGAGCCGCAAAAATAAACCATTTTTCTTCTCAAAACAATATGTGTTCAAAAGAGTGATATATTTTCATCGCAAAACTGTCATTGACGAAAAAGTCAAACCTCATAATCTCTTGCCGATATTTTCTCTCCGTTCGTATCACTGCGCTGCTGCAAGCTGAGAACCACACATGAATCCAACACTTTTTTCAGTTGTTAGGCAGTGTTTACGTGCACAGACCGATGATGCCAAGATGCGAGAGAGCTAACATGAGAGCTAACGTGAGAGAGCGATAAGTATATAATCTTGTATAAGTTATAGTCATAGTCAGACATGTTGCCGTTAACTTTCTGAGCCATAAACACAGTGAAACAGGAGCGGCTTCACCTGGCGGTAGCGCAGTGATACGAACAGAGAGAAAATAGCACCAAGCGATTATGAGGTCTGACTTTTTTGTCGATAATGGTTTTGTGATTTAAATGTATCACTTTTGCGATCCCAGCCAACTTGCAGGACTACTTTTGTCAGCACTAAAACTGGGCAAGAACTCTTTCCACGGGACGCTGTCGGGGGTAAGTCAGTGTTTATGCACCACACTGCTGATGGAGATGCCGTAAAGATTCATGTCAAAAACCCAAACTATCCCTTTAACACTATTGGAGATGCCGTAAAAAGACATGTCAAAAACCCAAACTATCCCTTTAACACTATTCACGATGTAACTTTTCTGAGGGAAAGTCCATCATTTGCTTGTCTCCAAAAACATCTAGTATGAGATGTTCACAGTATGGTGTTCATTTTTCAATATAAAATTTTGATGTTGTGTTGTAATACAGGAACTGCCCCACCATCACTAGAATCATTTGGCTAATTCCAGCCCAGCTAATTCCAGCTAGTTGGAAATGCCGATCTCTGTTGAAATAAAAAGGTAAACTACTCAGTAAGAATCTTTTTTTTTAGGGCTCATATTATACTTTTTCTGATCTATGTTCTAATGTTCTACTGTTGATCCCTCATCACGAACACATCTGGAGTTGTGTTTTGTTTCATTCACACAGCTTTCACTCACAAATTCTGATATTCATCTCAAATAGAACATTTTGATATTGTGTTGTAATACAGAAACTGCCCCACCTTCACTAGAATCATTTGGCTAATTCCAGCCCTGGAATTGCCTGTCTCTGTTGAAAAAAAATATATAAAAAAAGGTAAAATGTAGCTGTTAACTTGAAAAATGTCGCTTCATGACGTCACAAAGTGGATCTGAGCATGTTAGACATGCAAAACACAACTTCGGATATGTTTGTTACAAAGTGGAACTGAGCATTTTAGACATGCAAAACACAACTTCGGATATGTTTTTGACAGGTAACAACATTCTAAATGGCTTAAATCTCACTAGAGACAATTTTGTGTAATATAAGACCTTAAATGAGCAATAAAACCTTAACTAAATAACTGCAAGATAGATCACCTTATTGTAAACAACCTTAAAAACAAAATAACTGCAAGATAGATCACCTTATTTGAAAACTATGGAACATCCCAAGCCAAGTAAAATAACTTTCATGAAATGTTACACAGTGCACCTTATACTTCTTCTTAATTTAATGAACAAATACGAGTTAAGGGGGTGTCCACGTCCTGGCCGCTGCCTCGACACGACCCTGGATCTGGAACTGACTATTTTAATTTTATGAGAGACAAGAGAGGCTATAAATGCTGCCAAAAATCTACACTTTAATCTACAGTTTTACAACGGAAGGTTCATATTTCATTCAACACAGTGAGAGTTGTTTGAAGTAGTGTGAGGATTGACACACCTTTGGCTTAAAATCTTGTCTCCAATTTTTGATTAAATTATTGTGAAACTGGAAAGCTTTCAAACACGTCCGCTCCAGTCTGCAGATCTTTATTAGACCGGAGCATTTCGTGTCAAATAATGAGACTCCAATCCATTACAGGGAAACGTCTGGAACTTCTTGTCTAGTGAATGACAACTGTTGATTGGGCCTAGACTGCATGTATTGATTAGTTTGATTAATTACTGTTCCAAACGCCTTGTAAAACAGGAAGTCAAATCTGCAAATATACTTAAAATTACAAAAACGTCACTGGGCCAACTGTCAGAAGTGGTGAGTAGCTGTATTTATTTGGGCAACTTTTTGAATACACTGAACTTCTAGTCTAGAGTAGTTTCCAGACGCCATACTTTTTCTCCTACTTGGATTATTTATTGAAGTAACAGTTATTGAAGTAAAAGTTTTGGTTCCTCTTCCCACCGTGAGTAAGTCTAAAGTGACAAAAGCTTTATGTGACAGGATGAAATGATTTGAACATTTTTCGCACGTTCAGCTATGGTTTATGCTGTGGGATATTTAAGAACATTTCACTCAGCTCCAGCTCAAACTGCACGACCAAATCACAGGGTTTAAAAGTTCACGATTCATATTTTCACACGATATGATCCGGTGCTGGGATGTGACCTGCCTGGACACACTGTACGTCCACATCACGACAAGTTCTTGTTCTGGAAATATAAAGTAGAAAACCACAGAAGTGCCGAGATGCAATGCTGGCAAAAGACAAACACAGGTCATGGTAAACCTGTGAGGCCACATCGAAAAGGCTTGGGCGGGCCTACCAAAGCTCAATTAGCAGAGCCTCCATTGCTTTTCGCCAAATAACCCATTGGCTTCCCATGGTCCTCCACCAACTTCATTTCCTTCCGTTCTGCTTCTATTTCTGCGCATGCACAATTCTGGCAAATCAGCTCATGTAACTACTTCAACAGTGCGAAATCCTCACGAGGAGCGACTGGATCTCACACAGGTTTGATATTCTGCGACCTTGGATTGCCGATCTGGTGCTGGTCATGAGGTATTAGCCAGTTCTCATTACCCCATGTAAACTACAAGAAGCACGACTAAAGCAAAAGTTGGCGCCTGATCCAAAAAAGTGAACATTTTTGTGTCTGTCCTTTGAAAATACCAAATTTTTGTGTATTAATTTGTGTTTTGTCCTGCTAATTACACTTAACTTCAAATTATACATCAGATGTTATGTCTTACAATTACTTTTAGTTGGTTATTACTTACTTTCTTGGATCCCTGTTCTTGGACTTGCTATACTAATATGTAACTTCTTTTTTTGCCAATAGATAGACTAAAATAAAATAAAGTTTGTTTGTTTTTTCATTCGGGATGTTTTATTGTACTGAAAAACCTGCGTCTTTACTCTGAACACGCTTGCATCTCCACAAACCTGACTCTTACAGGCCTGGACGAGGGCCTTCTCCTGCTTGTTTCCATGGTAACATTGTTAGTTTGTCTGTACAATCTTCAACAGCAAGACACAAAACTAATCTACAAGAAGAATGTTCCGTAATATGGTTTTAATTTTCTATTTCCGTGGACTCGAGCAACTGACTTCCTACATAACGTTACTTTTACTGAAATATTGATAAGCAAAAAAGTCATAAAAAAAGAATGTATAAAGAGAAAAAAAAATGGTAAAAAGGAGACAAATAAACAAATAAATAAAAAAGAATAGCACAATTTCAGTGTACAAACAAACACAAAGTTCCTTCTCGGTGTTCTCGACAATCCCAATCGCTTAGAAAAACAAACTGACTTAATAGCGCGATTTTCTGGTTCCGTTCGTCCATTTTCCTGTGCGAGATAACCCCTGTGCGTTTAATATGCTGATAAATGAGCTGGGTAAGCCTCCGTGCGCTAGAAAAACACAAGAGCTCAGTGTGTCCGGGCGGGTTCTTATCGCGCTGTAATCACCCTGGTGTTTGCTTACAGATAACCAAGTGTAGGGAGACTGTGAGAAGACCTGTTTGGACTGGACTAAGTGGAAGGATTGCGCTACGGGGAAAAGAAAAGTTTATTTTACTTTGTGTAAGTTATGGGAAATTTGTGACGGTGTTTTGAGTTTTCGTGAAGGCCACTGGAGCGTAATGCGAAATGTGTTTATTCAAAAATATGAAAGGTTCTGTTCAAATGGACGTGTAATGATGTTATTCCTCAAAAATATACATCAAGTTGTGTTTTGTTTGAATAATTCTTTATTATTAGTGAATCTACATCTCCAAACCTACAACTAGTGATGTCATGAAGTGGTAATTTTCAAGTTAACAGCTCCTTTTACCTTTAGTTCTGTAGAAATCAGCGATTCCTGGGCTGAAATGATCGATTCTAGTGAAGGTATATGGAGTTTAAAAACACAGTGGAGCACCCCAGGTATGTTTGTGATGAGGAAACTACATTACACCATAGATTTTTAAAATAAGTAACGTAATAAAAGATCTTTAAAGGTGCGTTGTGTAACTTTTCTTCATGGAGATGTTATACTTACTTGCTTACAAATCCTAACAAACCAAGTTGCTAAACTAAATAAATGTAAAGTAGACCTGTTTAATGCCATACTGTGGAACATTCCAGGCAGAGCAATGTTGTTTCCATGGAAACAAACTTTAGATGGGTCCAGCTTGATGGCTACAAAACATTTACACAACTATTATTCATTTATTAGTGCACAAAGATCTCATCATGTTTACAGTGTTAATACACATTTAATTAAATTACATTATAAATATTCAGTGCAGTACTTATGATTCATCTACTGCTCGACCAGAAAGGTTACACAATGCACCTTTAGCATATATATTGTTGGTTAGAACTTGCAAACTGTATAAATGTGCGTGTGAAGTTCTTATAAAGTACAACAGAACATTCCAAAGATTATAATGAATACTGATGAGCAGCGTTCAGTTAGGATTTTATTGCCTGTAAATATGGATTTTTATTTTTTTTAATAGGGAGAAGTAGTGTATGTACATTAGACATGTGACATACTGCAACATTTATAGCCAAGGATAATTTGCAATTTCATTTACAGAAAAGCAAAAAAGAAGACAAAACAACCAACCAACCAAACAAAAACGAACAAACACAGGGTTTAGATTATAATTTATTATATACAAAGGCAATGCAGGTCCTCACTGATGGTTTAGCCAAGATTTAGCAGAGGTTTAAAGTTTAAAACCCAGTCCAGATCCAGTTTCACCCCAGGTCTGACGGAGTTCTAGACCTTGACGGAGAATGTACAGATTGCATTTAAATACAAATACTAGCCTATATTTTATGTCTGGAATCCAGAATACACACTTTTTCAAGACTTTCCAAAGATGTTGGTTTAGTCACAGATGAATCACCCTGAGATCAGACGTGGATTAGCCAATCAAGGACACGCACGGCCGTCCTTATCAAAACAGAAAAAGAAAGGGAAAAAATATCAAAAAATATCTCAAGGGACTGAAAAACAAAGGTGGATTTCTGTGACGCCTTCATCTCTGTTTATCTGAGGTTAAAGAAATGTGATTTTGTTTATAAATCGAGTGCGACCAATGAGCTCATTTATTTTACGTGCATCACTGAAATAAGCTTATCTGATTGGACGATCGCTCTTGGTTCACAGAGACCGATCCGCCTGTATTAAAAGTACAGAGATATCAGTCTGGATTTGCCCGCGCACTACATTATAATCTCTTAGGAAAATGAAAGCATGAAATTGGCTGCAGAATAGGTCTTCCTGTTCCCATAACCTTTAGCTGGAGCTGTCACCGCGCAGACTCGTACACTTTGGTTCTTCGTACTCTGACACCTAAAACTATCTCCTCACATGGTGCTCTGTTCTGCTTTAAGCTCCTCTCGGCAAAGGTCAGACCCGGATCCTGGAGCTTATTCACGGCATCCATCCTTTTTACTGTCAGTTAGGATCACACGGGCTGGATATGGTGGAGAGGTGAGCTACGTTAAAGGCGACGCTCGATACATCATTCAAATATGGTTAAAGAGTCCATATGACGCTATTTTTTCATCTGTTCTAACGTCAAAAACAGACCAGGATTTGTCTTTTGTTTCATTCACACGTTTAACACACAAACCCACGTTGTAATTTGGCAAAAATCCTGAATATTTATTATAATTTCACTGCCAAGTTTTGCGAATTAAAGTTATATTAAATGTGCGCTATATGTATTCTTTTTTTTTTAGTATTCTGTCACCCACCTACTTGTCTGTATATGGGTTTGCTTTCACTGCCAAAAACAAAATGTAGCCAAGATGACTCGAATTAAGAAAGTTTTATTATAATTTGAGTCAATTTCAATTGGCAAGTAAAATTATCCGCCAGTGGAGCGAGACTTTCTGTACTTAAAATATAAAAATACATCTTGGGACGCTTAAAATAAAAACAAAAAATCTCATGTTGCTTGAATTAAGAAAAACACTCATATTTCATTGGTAAATCATTTTATTTGTCAAGTTGAATCGACTCAAATAAAGCAAATGTTCTTAGGTTTAAGTTAGCTAGATATTTTTTGGTCCTCAATATGATATTAAATGGCATTGCACTTCTATTACCGTAAAGCTGCAGTGTGTAACTTTTTAAATATTTTGTCTGGAATGTCCCATTGTGGTGATTAAATGTATCCGTCATGCATTTATTCAGTAACACGTTTTTTGTGGGCCTAAAAACCTGGCCCTGCTGTCTCCGTGGAGATAAATAAGTGTAATGTCATACTGCGGAACATTCTAAGCAATATTTCCGAAAAGTTACACAGTGCTTTAAAGAAGGGATATTAACTGCAAAAACATATTTAGATCAAGATGTTACCTTTTGTTGTTTGGAAAATGTTTTATTCGTCGAAAATAGCGTATTCATTGAAGTCCCCGCTTAATTTGCTCTCGACTCTAAGATACTCCCCCTTAAGAGCCGCTATCACAACATAAACGTAAGTTCTGCAAATAAAACATCAGTTTAGTGAAGTTATAGTGTATTGTTTTTGTTGTGTATTGTTTAGCTCTTTCAGTTCTAATTCCAATATCGATAATAAGGCTTTAAGAATCAGAAAGCATTTATTCTCTTAAAACAATAATAAAATAAGACAAAACTGATCCAAAATGTGTTATGTAGCTGTTATTTCATAGGCGACTTTGGGTCAATACAAGATCAAACATTCTGGATCGTCTTATTACATAAATTGTGTCCAACCAGGATATCGACTAAATCGATATCTGATCCAGCAAATTTCTCAGTATCGGCATGAATATCCGGACCTAATTGTTTTGTGTCATGCTTTTGTAAATTTATGAAAAATAACTGTTCATGGATGATGAGGGTTTGTGTCTTGGAGTTTTGGTACTGCTAACCAGAAAAAGTAGGAATGTAACAATAATCGAAATATCGCATTGTATCGTCAAAAGTCGTGGGCCATGACAATATATCGAATCACAAGTCTCTTTGGTTAAACTCTTTGTTGTAGTGCAGTAATAGCTAAAAAAACATAACAAAAAACAGTGGGAACTACATAGACCATGATCCTTTGTTGTTTCAGTGTAGACTACGTGAAGAAATAACTGTTATAAAGCACTTTGAAATCTTATTTTTGGATTATAACAGCACCAAAATCTAATCATAGCATTTTAAAAGGGAAAAAGTAGCAGGTTCACAGTTTTGTAAGCCTCCACAAAATATCGGAATAAGTATCGTACCGTGAAGTGGAAATGGAGAAAATATTGTACTGAGGTCTGGATATCGTTCCATCCCTAATGTTTAGTTGTTACGTGAATTTTGCACTTTTCAAGCTGTTCAAAATTACTTGAATTTTGCACTTTTCAAGCTGTTCAAAATGTTCCATAAATGTACCAAAGATTTAGAATGTCACTCTTATGTATAATATCGTAATAACATGATCCTCCCCACCATATCATGAATTTTCCCATGATATCACAATAAATATCGTACTGTGAGGTTCATACCGTGACGATATCCTATCTTTAGACTTGGATATTGTTATACCATTATAAAAAGGGTTTGAATAGTGCAATGGAGAGATCGCTACATTACTCAAACATGCATGGGTTACATCTAAAACCTCTTCAGGCATGTTTCCGATGAGGGAACGTTGCAAACTTTTCGTGGCTGCCTAGATGGACGATAACTAGACTGGAAAAATAGCTCCACAAAGTTCCCCTTGTGCAACCCCGAACGCCGCGCGAGGAAAAATCGACTTATTACTGTGTTTGTTTAATATTATTTACAGCGGGGTATTTATAACGTTAGCGGGGGGCGAGGGCGGCGTGAAGAGTGGCGCATTAAGTGTATTGACATAAACAGCTCGCCTGGCGCCTTGCCTTCTGCTTTGATGAGGGTTTAAGTAGGAAGCCATAGAGAGACTTACGAAGGAACATTCCCAGAGGATCAATAGATTACAGAGAGGGCTAATCCGGCAGCACCAAACTAAAGGGTGCGCTAACCAAAGGGTCCTTCTCTCTCGGTCTCTAATGTCTCCTCTGTAATGTGGGTCAGCAAGTCACGGCAAGTCAATACGTCTTTGTTTAGATTCAATATGAGGCCCGTCTGAGCAATGACGGCGAATATCAAAGGCATTTGCGGTTAGCTTGTAGCCGCCGCGTTTGGATTATGGCTATGCTAACGGTGATAGCGTGCGGTAAGGTGAGTTCAGGTCTAATTTTTACTCAACATATTTTACGAATCAAATGTAAAACTTCAAGATTTATCAAAAACAAATCAGTATCGTAAATCTGAACGGACGCAATTAGCAAATTCTAGTGATGGAAGTACAGATACTAGAGCAAAAAAATATTCAAGTAAAAGATAAAGTACCACATGGAAAAATCTTAGGTAAAGGTATCAAAGTACCTGTTTAAAAATGTATTTAAAGTGTATAAAGTATTTTGTGCAGATTTTTAGGTCTAATAAAACTTCAGATATACTGATTTTGGTCAAGATTTCTGCTGAGTTTTATTCAAAAGTAAAACAATGGAATTTATATATGTTTTTAACCACTTTTTCTTACTGTGATCAGGCTTGTCTCTACACAGACCTGACTCGTAACTTGACCTGGTGGTGATTCACAAATATCCTCACATTCTTCGATTGTTACTTTGTAGTGACATCATCACACTAGGAAGATATACATGGGTCTCTATGGTGGAATGTTCAGCCGTTACTGTAGATACAATACACACATAAGGAAATGCTGCTCAAAACTCGACTTAAACAACACAATTTCAGGAGTCTGTGGTCAATACGAGCGTCCATGGTCCTGTTTAGGAGTTTGATTTTCAACCAAAAAATAAGCAGTTGGCTAAACCCGGACGTATACTGTGAGCTAATTTTTCACTCCTGCTGAGTTTTGGCTTAATCGTGTTTCATGCTTTGTGTAATATATATGGGGTAACAAGAAATGAAATCCAGTCGCCTCTCGTCAGGGTTTTGCACCGTTAAAGTAGTTCATATGGTGTGAGAACATGAATCGTGAGCTGTGAACTTTTAAACTCTCCGATTTGGTTGTTCAGTTTGAGCAGGGGGTAAGTGAAATGATTTAAAATATCAGTGTATGTCCGGCGCAACGCTTGCTAGCTTAAGAGTAATGTTATTTGAGAGTGACTTTTTTAACGGCATAACAGCAACATTAACGTAACTCTGTTCTTTCTGGTCTGATTGTGATAAAAAAAAAAAAAAAATTAAATGTTCTAAGTAAGTATGTCAGATTGTGGTAAAAAAAAACAAAAAAACATCAGATTAAAGTCTAACAGTGTGTCAGACGGAGCAGTGCCCTCAGTTAGCATCACACCCCCAAGGAATGTTGAACGAGCTGCAAAGTATCAGTCGCCCTCTTTAACCTCCTACGTCCTACCTCCTTCGTCTCCATCCCTGCGACTGAAGTCTTCCTCGGAGCCAAGGTGAAGCTCTCCGGACACACCCGCGATTAGGGCCCCCGTGCTGGGAAGGAGAGCCCGGTGCGCCCATCCATCAAACCATTTCAATTAAAGCCATCTAAGAAATGATTAAATAATCAGCAGGAGCCTAATGGAGCCATATATCCTGGTTATGGAGGACATTGGTCACAGGCCCCGGAATGCGAGCCTCGTGCCAGATGTCAAGCAGCACTGGCAGAGGAGAAGACTGATGAGGAGAGCAGAGCCGAGTGGGGAAACTGTGGGGGAAAGGAGGCCGGCGTATGGGGGAAACAGAGGCCGGTGTGCGGGGAGACAGAGGAGCCATCCTGGGTACGAGTGTCCAGCGGCTGAAGTGAGGTGTGGAAGTGTAAGAGTAAATGGTTTGGAATGACCCTGTAGCTACTGATATCGTAATAACCTCCAATAACGTAACAGCTACAGCGAGCAGATATACATTACTTGATCCTGACATTTCACGGGTTGAATGAAAAACCATTTCAGGGGTTTTATTGTAAAGCTCGGTGACAGAAGGCCATGGGTTTGCAGCAGTTTGAGGTTTCAGACTCTTCTGTTCAGTTGGAGGCTGATTGGGAAAATCTTTTGTCCCTAGAGCTATCCAGCTTTACAATCTATCAATTAAGGACAAGGACAAATATATTGACTTTTCTGCGTAGATTTAGTTTTACAATTTTATTTTATTCTATTTTTATTTTTAATATCCATCCATCCATCTTCTCCCGCTTAATCCGGCTGGGTCGCGGGGGCAGCAC
>JACN01046963.1:0-17619 GCA_000787155.1 Scartelaos histophorus
GAAACCGTCTGATGCATCAGGCTATATCATCAATATAATAAACATAAAAGTCATTAATTTAACTTTAGTTTGTGATTTTATTTTTACAATGCATATTTCAAAGCAGTCAGTGAATGTTAAACTTATGAACAGTGTTAAGCAAAAAGCATTTGGGATCATTTCTCTTAAATCTACTCTCTCTCTGCCTCATTAGCCAAAAATCAATCTGGAGTTTTTTAAATCCAGGAAAAGGCTCTGACTTTCTTCTGTTTTTGCTAATGTGTTTGTTCTGGTGTGTAACAATGATCCACAATCTCTGAAACGCCATTAAAGTTTGTTCTTGTCCACTGCCAAGATGGGATTTGGAGGTGCATGCTGGGATTGCAGGAGCTCTATTGTAATATTGATCTAACATGTGATGAATGTGATCTTAAAATATCGCACAAAAAGTGAGCTGACTTAAAGGTGCGTCTAGTGGAGATGTGCCACTTGCCTATTTCTATGAAGATGCTGCTGCTTTGACTGGAATTGCCTGAGATTTTTACAGAGTGCAGTTGCCTGGATGGACTGTCTTATCTGTTTTAATCAGAAGCCTAATGGATTGCCCTTCTGCAATATTCTTCCTCCTTTTTCTTCATCTTTTATATCCTCATAGCTGGCTGAAAGGAGACACAAATGACCCCATAATTAACTTTTAGTGCTATGGTGGTATGTGTGTCGGTCTGTGCTGTGTGGCGATATTCACAAAGTTTTATTCAGTGACTTCAAATAAAAACAAGTGAATGACTCTGCACTTCCACTGGGAGTCTGGGTGATCCAAGGCTGCCTCGCTGTTCTCAGGCTGATGGAGTGTTCAGCCTCGTTCCCCTGGCTGCAGCGACCTGATCTCGCTGGCAATCTTAAATACTCCCAAAGCTGCGAATTTTCACCATTTTACCACTGGTCTCCTATCACTGTATTACCATTTATGTTTGTTTGTTTCTGTCTGTTGGTCCGTTCATCCATTCTTCCCTCTTTCTTTCTTTCTTTCTTTCTTTCTTTTTTTCTTTCTATCTAGGCCCAACCCTGCTTGACTACTGAGATCAGGCTTTGATTAAGAGGTTTGTTAAAACACAGTGTCGCATCCCCTTGTAATCCAAATACTTTTCTTATGGACTGGCCAAAAGGACACTACCAGCTACTTATTTTTTCAACATCTTTGCAGACTGGTACAACCCAGTTATTCTCTGGTAGTGACAGGCAGGAGAGCAAGAACAGAATAGAGGTTTACGGGAAGGCCAATTAAAAGGTGATACTGTTTTCAACATGGGATTTCTTTGCCCTGTGTTGTCTTAAAAACTCTTAATGCATTATATTTATTGATTCTTCGCCCACCCTTCAAGACTGTAGGGGATTGTCTTGCACTCAGTGTCTGCTGCGAGTATGCTGTCGTAACTTTTCAACCTGAAATTGTAAAAATGTAGTGTGCGCATTTGAACTGCGGAGGTTTGTCACTATAAATGCTGTGTTTTATTGATTTGTGTTTGCAAACAGATGAGTGATAAAGCATTGGTCTCTTCTACATTCTGTTTGAATCCAGAAGAGTCTGGAACTGGACTGTAGAGTGTAAGATATCATGCGGAAGACATCTCCTTGGAACAAAATCTCAGAAAATTGTCAAAAATGTCAATCACACCCAACTCAAATCATGGAGTTGGTGAAGGACATAAATGGAGTTCTCTCATAAATAATCGAATGCCATACATGAGGGAGCAGATAGAACAGAACATGTGTGGGCCTTTGGAGATAAGCACAAATGGGTCTTTGTAGAGACGTCTTTTATTGCACTGACAGAGGCAGCATGTGTTACTCAGAGCCAGTCTAACCTTTCATCTTTCTCATTGTATCTGACAGAGAAAAGATTCTGGTGTGTGCTGTCATTTGTGTGTCATTTCAAAGATGGACTAACAGAGTTAACCAAGGCAAACAGCAGCAGTGACTTGAGCTGATGCAGATGCAGCCTTTGGTTTAGACCTGAAAACTGAAAACTGAAAACCTGATTGGCTGTCAGATGCTATGCACATCTGCATGGATCTGGAACTCAAGCATAAAGCAGCCTTAACTCGCCTACCTTGTATGTCCCACTTAAACATTCTTTCAAAAATGTCCAAAAAGTGCTTCTTACAAGGTGCATTTTCCTTCTACAAATTGAATGACCTGATATGAGACACTAGGGGAGATGGGGAGGAAGCTGTTTTTTGTGAGAGCCTGAATAAAGATCAGATGAGATGATAAAAATCAAAGAAACTTAGAATCTATATCTTCAAAGGCAAGACACTATCCATAGGTTTCAAAACGATGAGATACAGAAACTACTTTTGAATGACAAAAAGTCCTCAAAAAGTTTCTTATGGAAAGCTGACCCATGAAGAGGTCTCTCATTATACCATAGAACTGTGACCTGCTTTCCACCTCAGTAGAGCAGAATGTTACTCCTTGATTCATGTGTATTGTGCATACTCAGTTCTAATACCACTCAATTTAGATTCCATTTGCCTCGCACCATTCTGGCCTCTTCCCCACATTCTTTAATCAGAGCTGTCTGTCCTCATTAGCTTGGCCTTCATCTTCTTTTGCTTCTCAGAACACCGGTGTTTCAGCTCAGACCAGTGCAACCATCTCAGGGCGTTTGAAGTCCGGAAGAGGGGAGCGGTCTGTGACATTGGTCCCTGCTCTGTTGAGTCCATGATAGAGCCTTTGATCGTAAAGCCAGTGCCCATGCTTTGTGCTGGAAGAAACTTTAGATAGAACCATATGCATCACCATTTGAGCGCAGACTATTGTATAAAAGAGACGGGTGGAAGGAAAGTTTGAAAAGAGAGTGGTGGACAGTAGCAAGTTCAGCACGAAGAAGGAACTGACATGCTTGATTTAAAGTACAACCTTAAAGTACAACTTGGCTTTATTACTTGAAGTTTGAAAATTAATTGCGTAGTCTGTACTAGTGAAGAGAGCGCAGATCTATCTAAGATACAAATGCAAATCATGTTTACTTGCCTATTTACGTTAAAACATTACTATGTGAATTAATGCATCGTATAGTGGAGTAAAGTTTGTTTGACCTCAATGCAAATTAAACCCCTCTTTTATAAGTTGGTATGCCCGTAATAAATAATAAATACAGCACACAGTTTACAAAGTGCAGTACAAGCAGCAATAAACAGCATAAAAACAGCACACAAAAAGAGACAATGATGCAAATAAACCAGTTAATAAAAAATACTTAAATAAAAAATAAAAATAAATACATAAATAGAATAAAAAGAATTAAGGAATAAAATGAAGATAAAACCATCTAAAGGAAGGCCAACTGATAAAAATTGATTTTAAGAAGTGATTTAAAAGATGATACTGATGGTATGAGCCTTATTTCCTCAGGCATCAAGCTAAAACGAGGAATATGTTGAAGTCTTGACGTGCAAATTGTTGTTAGAGGTCGTGTGACACCCATTGAGGTGAATAATTACGTTAGGAAAGTGAGGAAAAAATATATACGACTGCAAATTACGAGTGAAAATCAGTGGTCTTTATCTAATGCCATGTTTGTATCTGTTTAATGAGTTGTTTAGTCTTTTAATTTCTAATAATATTGCTAAATTGTTCCATCAAAGACACTGATTGGTAGAATTTTGGTGACAATAAGAAAATCAAGGAAACAAGCAAACTACAAGTCCAGAAATCTAGGCATTTAGGCAAGTGATGAGAGGTAATGATGTAAGTGTCAGACTAATATGACCTACACAAGAGATTAGTTTCCATTTGTAGCCCTTTGCCAGACCGCCAGCTGCAAAAGCAAAGTTTAAGAGGCAGTGTGAATATAAGCAACAGTTAAAACATGCAGCAACAACAGACACATACATGTACAGACTGATTAAAAGGATTTACAAAGGAGAGGAGACCCAAGAGGCACATGTACAATAAACCGCAGGGTAGCAGAAACAGGATTTTGCATGGATTGATTGCGTCCAAACAGTCTTTATATTGTCAATGTATATCTTTTTCTTTTCTTGAGCAGTGCATTAATTAAGCGCGTTACACATGTTCCCTGCTGATTGTGTGATGTGTGGAGGGACTCGCTGTGCACGCTTTTCTTTACTTGGCTCAGTCCACCCGCCTGCACACACAGCTGCTCCGTATGTGGCATGAACACATCTATGAAACCTGACATGCATTTAAAACACACATCTAAAAAAAGAAAAGAAAAGTGGATTGTGACTAATAAAAAGGGAATAGGAATAGTTAAACTGAATTCATGTTTGAATTATCGTGCATATTTAAGGAATCTCAGTAGAGGTAATATGCTCTGTTTGGTTTGTTTCAGTTGTAGTGAACAGCTCATTCTGCTTACAGTTTGGAAAGTCTGAACCAAAAGACATGAACAACATGTAAAACCTTTGTAATTATGAATGAATTTGCTTTGCAGTTGCTATCAACATGTGATTTTAAACATGATTTCATATATACCTGCAATGTTTAAGAAATATTAAAACCAAATTGGTATATTTCTCTGTAATATTTACTTTATTGATCACAGGAGGATTACACTCCTCAGTGTCCCCGGTAAGGCCAGTTCCAGGGGAATGTCTCTGATCAGACCTATAACCTAATAGTCAAACCTCGGATTCCAAAGGGCCAATGTGGTTTTCGTCCTGGTCACAGAACACTGGACCAGCTCTATACTCTTCATTGGGGGCTCAGGGCTCATTGAAGTTTGCCCAACCAGTCCACATGTGCTTTGTGTTTGACTTTGTCCCTTGTGGTGTCCTGTGAGAGGTTCTGTGGAAATATGGCGTCTTGGGCCCCTTGCTAAGAGCTGTCCGGTCCCTGTATGCCTGGTCCTTGTGTAGGAGCAGTTTGCATCGGCAGCAAATCAGCTCTGTTCTTTGTTGGAATCCACCAGGGCTGCACTTTGCTCAGTGATTTTTTGGACAGCTTATTGCTGATGGCTAATTTTATGCTCTACGTTCTAGGTGCATAATGGTGGAGGCTTGTATCTGTCCTCTGCATCATTCTGTCTGTAGCCTCCATGGATCGATAAGTCTCCTCAGAACATAACATGTGCAATCTCAGCAACAGAGCCATGACCTTATCGCTTGGGACTGTAGTGAACACAGTTCTATAGTGATCTAGGCCTACATAAAGAGAGTTGCAGTAGTTCAACCTTGACGTAATAAAAGCATGAAAAGCCCTTTCAAGCTCGTTTTGAGGAAGGTAAGGTTTGGTTTGAGATAAGTGTCTTGACTGGAAATAGCTTGCCTTCACAACAGCTCCAATTTGTTTATTAAATATGAAGAGAATCAAAAATCACATCAAGGTTTTTTACATGGTCATTGCAATACTTTGTAAGCAGCCCAATAACACTATCCATAATTATATTAACCAGAGGGGTTTGGCTGGTAAAGACCACAACATCAGTTTTGCTTTTATTCAATAACAAAAAATGTATTTTGTTCCAAGACTGTATGTCACGCAGGTAATCAGACAAAATGTATAATGACACCATGCTGTTGTCAAGGGTTATTGGTAAATAAATGTGGATATTGTCTGTAAAACAGTGGAAGGAAACCTTGTGCTTAGTTAAAATGGATCCCAATGGAAACATATATAAAGGGACCAGAATCGGACCCCTGGGGGACCCCACCACTTAAAGGAGCTACAGCAGAGCAGCACTAGACCAAGATACGAATGTTCTAGTGCTGAAGGACTGAAGGACTGAAGGACTGTGCCTCTGATGCCCACACACGTTTCTATACCTGATAAAAGAATGTCATGGTTGAACGTTGCTGTGAGTTCTAACAGCACAAGAACTGAAGTTTTAACAGAATCAACAGCTAAAAGAAAGTCATTAAAAACTTTTTAATGTTTTAATAAGAAATGTAAAACCAGATTGAAGTTTCTCCCCAGTGCCATTAAAATTAAGGTAAGACCGGAGTTGTCTGCACACAACTTTCTCTGAAATCTTCTAAAAAAAGTTTTCAGATTGGTCTAAAATGTGTGATAAGATTGGTCTTCTTGATCAGAGGGTAAACAATGACATGTTTAAAGTCAGCCGGTACAGAGCCAGTGATCAATTCAATTCAATTTATTTTTGTATAGCTCAAAATCACAACAACAGTTATCTCGGCGGACTTCACAAAATTGTTTAAAATTTAGCAACAGAGATGTCAGAGAATGAAACAGAATAAGAAACAGTCATAATTAAAAAATACAGAATGTCCAACAACAGGCAGGCAAATGGAGAATTGTCCCAGCATCTCCTGTCCTTAGACCCTCCTTCTCCAGCAAGGAAAAACTCAGAAAAAAAAAAAAAGAGAAACCTTGAGGAGAGAACAGTGAAGGAGAGATCCACTCCTATGGACGGACAGGCATAGATGGCCAGGACGTATCAAAGAAGAATTCATTATTTTGGCATTGAAGGGTCCGGTAATCTAGCATTGAGAAGGCCAAGTCAAAGAGTCAAATCCAAAATCCGGTCCATTCTGCAGCAGCTGAAAATGTCCACTCGTCACCAGAGCAACAAGTCAAATCCACCAGAATCCAGATGGTCAAATCCACCAGAATCCAGATGGTCAAATCCATAAGAATCCAGATGGTCAAATCCATAAGAATCCAGATGGTCAAATCCATAAGAATCCAGATGGTCAAATCCATAAGAATCCAGATGGTCAAATCCATAAGAATCCAGATGGTCAAATTCACCAGAATCCAGATGGTCAAATCCATAAGAATCCAGATGGTCAAATCCACCAGAATCCAGATGGTCAAATCCATTAGAATCCAGATGGTCAAATTCACCAGAATCCAGATGGTCAAAAATCCATAAGTATAGATGGTCAAATCCATAAGAATCCAGATGGTCTCTCGTGACGAGACGTAGATTATACCCATAAAAAGTTTTCAGCAACACCGACATGCCTTTTCTCTTTCTGCACTTTCTGCACTTAAGGTAGGACTATGGCAAAACTGTGTTTCATGCATAATTCTTGCAACATTTTTATTTCCAAAAGTGCTTGATGATCATAGACGATGACTCCAGAGGCATTTTGCCATATAATGTGTAGTAAAAACACCACAAACGTGGATCTAAGTAGAGCTGGCAGGCGGCGCCCAAACACGCTGGCACTATCTTTCACTCAATCATTAGAGATCAGGGAGATGTAAGAATTTTTACCTCAGAACATTGAACACCGCCAGCCCCTTTTCTTCATTTCCTGGCATCTCACCACCAGCTGTTGAGAAGCAGCTGTTGGATCTATTGTGTGTCATGGCACAGTATATTTAATTCATTTTGAGATCAGCAATAGAAATGCTGGAATCTCCAATAGAGCGCGTTAATTATAGATGATAGCTCCAGCATAATGCAAGCTGTGTGGGTTCTGGAGCTGGCTGTGCATAACAGAAGTTATAATATAAGTAAAAAGGACGCTAAGCCAGTAAGGATTAGTATTAAAGTGTACTTATCTCAGTTATATTTTTGAATGGACTCTCTACTACTACTTCTCTCTGTTATTGATTATATAACTGGTTAACAAATCCTTTTTCTTTTATAAAGATTCCTACAGTTTTGTGTTTTTTTTACTTTTGACTGTATCTTGCAGAAAACAGTAACATGTATAGTTTAATCTAAGAAGTGTAATTTAAATGAAGCTCAGACTCGTCCAAGCGCACTGAATGCTCTTTTACTTTAACCAGTGGCAGTGTGCAAACGACCTAAGATTAAAATGTTTTCTTTTCATTATAGATGTATTTGCAGACTATAACAGCTGAAAGCTCAACATGTCTGACCCACATCTATTGTATGAAACTGCTGTGTTGTGTCTGCACCTAATTGTCATATTTTACAGTCTGATAATTAATTATGTAGTTCCTTAATTGTGGGAAAGATGAACTGCTGTGGGCACAGTGTGTGTTACTTTTTCTTTTCCTTGAGTGCTGCAGAAGAGAGGGATTCACTGTGTGAATCATGTTCATGTATTTTAGCTTTTAGAATTTTTAGTACAAAAGAAATATTTTTTTTTTTGGAACAGAACAAAGATAACTTTCAAGTACAATTGTCTGACTTGAGGACATAATTAAAATGTCCTCCCAGTGTGCATTGCAACAACACATACATACAGATCCCTTTGCGAAGTGCAAAGCAAAGACTTGAAAATAACTATTTTTTTCCATGCTAACCACTTAATGTTTTATTTATGCATGTGTGCTAGCAATTAAACCCCTGCCTGTTGTACTTAAAAATATTCAGTGCAGTGTTATTTGGCCTGCGTGAGAGTCCAGGAGTGCTCTGCCAATTTGATTATTGCATAAGGAAAAGAGGCAACTGATGCCATGCTCAATGTTACTGTTTACAAAGTGTAATTTAGAGTTGATTTATGAAGAGCATTTCTGTGTGAGTGTGGAGGCTTCTCTGGCTCTGCTTCATTAGTTGACAAATGTATAGAAGAACAAACTTGATGTTATTTTTGCCAGACTTTTGAGGGTGTCTTGAGGCTGCCTTAAAACTACTTAAAAGAATTGTATGTGGCCTGTGTGCTTACTGTTTAAAAAAAGAACTACAGTCGTAACTGAACCTGTTTAGCCAATGTCTTCACCTTAAGTTTTCCTCAGTCTCAGTCTATGAACAGGCCACGCCTCATGTCAAAGCTCAGAACCTCCAGAATTCAATGTCTGAGCTGCAGAGGCTGCACTAGGTTCGTGATTGGCTGCAGATGCTTTGGTTTTGGTAGTAAATGTTAAGTAAAGTAATGTTCCCCCTAAGTTTAGTTGTGTCTGAGGAAACAAACAACCTCCCTGAGCCTCACCCGGACCCTGTGACAACACCCGACACACACACACTGTGGCCACATCAGTATATCACACCTGAGAACATTGCAAGCCACACAGCTCATTAAGCAAATTACTACATTTTTTTCCATTAGATTGCTTTTAATGTAACAGATTTTGTTTTGCCCACTGAGAAGCTCAGGAACAACAAGATACAAATTGTGTTGTTCCTGAGCTTTCTGTGTGTTGTGTGTCAGTGTGAGGCTCCTGCTGTGGTCAGTGAAAAACTGGACATTACAATATTTTGAAAAATAACCTTGTAAATAAAATAAAACTATAGTGTACAAATCTATAAAATCACACAAAGAGAGTTTTTTCAGCTTGATTGTTGGACCTGTGGGCCACTATAAGATGGGTTTTCTTTCCCAAAATAATGATCGCCAAAAAAACGTATTTATCCCTTTATATCTTGCTTTTTAATTATGAGCCTACTTCAGTTATGTTGAGTGAGTGACAGAGTGTGTGGTGCAGCTCCAGCCTGCGGCCATGTGCACTACAACTACAGTCAGACGGTCAGTGACATGCAGTCGACACGAGTCTGTTTGTAGTTGTCTCGTGTGAAACCTGAATCTATCAGACTGGTCGTTCTGTGCATCAAACCAGAGCTGTGTTTATCAGATCAGGTTAGATTTTATTTTATGCACTACGAAGAATTTGATGTGTGCACTGAACGTCTGGTCAATGCACAAATGTGCTCGTGTGCACCTTAGAGGAACAATAGTAGTGACTAGGGCTGCACGATATTGAAAATGAATGCGATATGCGATACGGGTGTCAAGCATTGCGATGACGATATTATTGCGATATTTTCTTTTAACCTAAAAAAAATGCTTCGTACATTCACATGTTTGCCTCTATGACGTTTTTCATAAGGAGTGCCGCACGCGAAACTTTAATTTAAGCTCGTCTGTGCTTTTCGTTTTTGCGACTGTACCTGCGTAACATTGGTTGCTGAAGTTTTTGACTGAATAAAATCACTGTATAGCTCCCTGTGGTTGCGTTCGAGGTGGCTGTGTAAGTTCGTCGTGTTTCCTCTCGACGTTGCGATAACTTTCCGGCACGACTTGCACAGCACTTGCGTCTGTGACACGTCGTCCCGTCTGAAGCCAAAGTCCCAAATTCCGGAGCTGCTGTGCTTTTTAGGCACAAGTTGTTGGCTGTTGTCGTCTTCACTGACTTCTTCATTACCCGCCATGGTGACTGTAGTGTTTTCCCGTCATGCACTGCGAGTCCACGCGCTCGCTCTAGCTAGCAAAACATTACGTTTAAGGGCGCGTCGGAATTGTGAACTCCAGAACGCAA
Organism: Scartelaos histophorus; assembly: GCA_000787155.1. NCBI lineage: Eukaryota > Metazoa > Chordata > Actinopteri > Gobiiformes > Gobiidae > Scartelaos > Scartelaos histophorus. The sequence goes on from JACN01046963.1 coordinate 10,144, forward strand.
TAAACTCACGATTTACACATAAAACAATTAAAAAATATCGCGCATCTTTGCGATGTGGATATCGCACGTGCTATTATTGCGATGACGATATTTTTTCGATATATCGTGCAGCCCTAGTAGTGACCACTCAGAACAGAGAGAGATTTTAAACCAACTGGAATTCAGCATTGAACTGACAACCCACATGAAACATTTATGTGCAGGGCTCTGTGCTCTGTGATTTTTTTCAATATCAAACTCTAACATGCCTTTTTTATACTGGTCCCTGAATGGTGCCTGTGTTAGGTGCCTGTTAGGTGTGTTAGGTGCCTGTGTTTTTTGTTAATAAATGACCAGCATTATTAATGCTTGAACTACTTTACAACTATGTTAATTCATATTTTAAAACAGAGTAGACTATACAACGTTCACATCTAAACAAATGCGCGTACAGTACACACAGTGTTTTGTGTGGATGCTTCTGTCTCTTTCTCTACGATCAATCTCTGTCAAACGTGAATACAATAAACCCAAGAGCTTTCTCAAAGTAACATCAACCACACAATGCTGAACAAGTCAACCGTCTGCTTCTCTTTGTGTCTTGCCATTTCCAGTTCCTCACATCTTCTAGTGTGACAACCATAAATCTTATAGAAAAAAACAAAAAAAATGGGGTGAACTTTAAGGGTGAAGATTGGGGTGAAACTGCAGATTAGAAACTGAGCCTCTACTTCCTGTGCACTTTATCTCCAGCCTTTTGTGCATTAAAATCATGTATCTGAATTGCACCAGATTTCATAATAATAGTTTTGGGTCACATCTAAACTAGAAGAGCATTAGAAGTGCCCTGAGCCTCAAAGTGACTCATTTTACTCTTTGTAATATTCTCCTCGTGTCTGTGTTGTGCACTTTTTGTTGCATGTTTGAAAATTGTTTCAGATTTAGAAATGTATTAGTGTGTGGCAGCCTTTAGTTTTATGCCTAATTTAAAATGTGTGGTCCAATTTACTAAGAAAGTTCCTTCTGTCAATTGGACAAAGGTTTTGAAGTGAAGATATTTCATCCAAATGGCTTCTGCACTTGGCAAAACATCTTCACTCCAAAACTTTTATTAGCAGAATCAAACTGTCTTTTGAAACTAATTTGAAATTCCTTGTTTGATGTCAGTATAAAAAATGTACATAAATCATGATGGCGGCACGGTGGCTGAGTGGCAACACTCAGGCCTCACAGCAAGAAGGTTGCGGGTTCGATCCCCGGGTCGCCCGGGCCTTTCTGTGTGGAGTTTGCATGTTTCCTCCCCGTGTCTGGATGGGTTTCCTCCGGGTACTCCGGTTTCCCCCATCAACCAAAAACATGCAACACCCTATGAACAGTGTACAACAAGGGACCTCCTGTAGAGGGGTTCATAGGGTCTGGGTCTGGTGCACAGAGAAATGGGCAGTGCTGCCCCCGCGACCCAGTCGGATTAAGCGGGAGAAGATGGATGGATGGATGGATAAATCATGATGACAAAGTGTGTTTTTGGTAAAGCTTTGAGTGGAAATACAACTTTTTGGAAGTTAAGCATCCCTTTCTCCTGCCGTACTTATGATGCCAAATAAAGTTTCAAATTGAGTCAACTCTATCACAATAAAAAAGATGAAGATGAAGAAGTTAGAGTTTGAAAAAGTGCGTGGAAACTTCAGGATTCAATTTTTGGATGATGTCAGACACTGTTGGAATATGGAGTTGTTTGTGTGGAGCAGTTTCTGGCAGGATAAAGGTTTTATAAAAGTGGTTCTGGGAGAATTCTTCAAATGCCGCGTCACACTCACTACTGAAGTCATTTTTTCACTGCCGAGGGAGCTGACAGTTTCATGTGTGGAAGTTAGGTTACTTTAAGGCAAAAAGCAGTGACTTCTCCCTTTTGTGACAGTTTGTATGATTATTACTGTTTATTATAAATTACTTAAAGAGACTCTGTGTAACTTTTCAGGTAAAGGTTCGTCTTTTTAGCTTTTCTTGGAATGTTCTGCAGTGTGTCGAGTTGTGTTTAATTTCTTTCAAACACACAAACAATTCAATTTCAATTTATTCAATTTCAACAAACACTGCATATTTAGGCCAAGCTCTTCTCTCTGTGTGTTTTTAAACTCCACACACCTTCTCTAAAATCATTTGCATAATTTCAGCCCAGGAATTTCCAATCTTTACTGAACAAAAGGTAAAATAACTGATAAAAACATGCATTCTTCTTGTGCACAGGCTCGCCTCTCCACAGACCCGTCGACATCACCTGTTTTGTGTGACATTCAAGGCAAATAAATTCAGGATTGATGATGATGATGGTGATTTTAATGATGGTGAAGAATCATTTTTATAGTCTCATATGTAAATCTGTCAGTGCATCTAATCCTGTGGCTTTACAACATGATTTACTGTCTAGTTAAAACTCTGAACACCTCATGGGACTCTACACGTCAGTCTAAAGCAATAAAGATTTGATATTCTCTTACACCGCAGCAGACTGATAGTATCTTACATTTCTGTTACAAACGTTGCATCAGCTTGAGCCATTGTACAAGACCATTGCAGGTTTTCACGTGACATGTCTACAGTGTTCAACCTGGTGCAAAAAGACGTCAAGCTAAAATAAAATTACCTGAATTAAAATGAAATTAAACATTAAATCCCCATTTTTGCTACTTAACGGTTCACAAAGATATATTTACTAAGCATGTGCTAAATTACGAGTGCAAACTGTTATTTCCTGATGTTCCATTAGAAACTGTGCCTCTTTTTCCTCCTGCAATTTTAATATTTAAATGAGTTTTTAGCATCTGAGCAAGAGACTGGGCTGTGTCTGTACACCAGCCTAGGTCATATGGTCACTTTGCTCACTCATATGCCCTTTATATCTGTACAGTTTTCTTTATCATTTAGCCTAATTCAATTAAAGCTAGCTTAAATGTTCATTTTTTTTTTAAATTATCATCTTTAAACCATGCTCATTGCTGATGTACCTATAGTCAAAGAATCCTCAGATTTCAAATTTATCATTTTCTTCTAAACATAATCACATTCATGGTCATGAATAAAGTCTCTAAAATGTGAACTTAGCAAATTCATCCTTTTTAATTATCATCTTTAAACTGTGCTCATTGCTGATGTACCAATAGTCACAGAATCCTCAGATTTCAAATTGATAATTTTCTTCTAAACATAATCAAATTCATGGTCATCAATATCCTCTAAAATGTGAACTTAGCAAATTCATCCGTATTATTATCCTCTAAAATACCTTTCATCATCAACATAATGTTCAAGCATCTTGCCCAAAATGCCTGTTTTTATATTATTATTTATATATTTGTATTCATTTGATCTCAAGAGCAAACTCCACAAAGGGATGATCAGAGACGCACGTCTCACTGCATTCACTTTTCACCATGTCCATACATGTAGCATGTGCACATACACTGAGCAGATATACCTCATTGTGTTTTAGTAGCCGTACCTACGGTTTCTGGTCATGTTTTTTGGCGACTTTAATACACATTAAATTTTCAGCTTTCTGGTCAAAAATGTATAATTTATAATTTATGCAGCTTTCAGTGGCCCCTGCAATTTCAAGTACTTGGTGACATCACACAGAACAGCCCTGTTTCCAGCCTGTGTTTCTAATCCAACACCAGTCGCACTATTCCTTATACATCCAGACCCTCCTCTTCGTTGATCCTTCAGGTGCTGCTCAGTCTTTTTGAAATGTGGTTGTGAGCAGTAACTCCGACTTTACACCAGGAGTGTGAGCAGCACGTAACATCTGCAGAGCTTGTGCTTTTAAAAGCTTCAATTTACACCAGAGGCACCAGAGCTGCTGCAGTGATGCCAGCCTCTGTGTATTCTCACGTTTAAACACTAAACTTTTTACATTTTTATGGATTCATTGTTAATAAATACTGTTTTAAATCACAAAACAAAAGTTGACCTGAATAAAGACGATGCAGCAATAAGAGGCTGAATCTGTGGTGCTGCTACAAACCATTTACCTTTGGCTGTCTGCACCACGAGCCTTTTCCTTCAGAAGTTTTTATAAAGTTGCTGTCTGAAGCCGTAAAGAGTTTTATATTTATTCTCCACATCTCTAAAGTTTCTCTAGTCCAATATGAGTCATTCCCTGAGCTCCTGGATGTGACGCCCGGTGTTTATGCGACTGCAGTGGTTTTAGAGAACGTATTTTGAAAGGGAGTTTGGGGAATTGGGTGTTTATTCCGACACTGTGTGCTTGTATCATGTCCTGTCCCTGGTGAAAAGCCTGGAGACACTTTGGTGCTGCAAAATTAGAACTCCAACCTATTCTGAGCAGCTCGTAGCGTCATGACGGCTGTTGGAGGCACGTGTGACACTCCTGGTGTAAACTGTAAACTGACAGGTTAAAATGGGAAACCAGACCTGCTCGTATGAAGCTCGTGTGCTGCTTTGGTGGAAATTGATGCTTAAGGTGTTCAGTCCCTCTTTAAAAAAAAAAAAATATCAACACCTCCTTGCACGTAAAATAACAGAAAAACTAAATCTTACGTGAATTAAGAAAAATAAAGTGTTCTTTTGGTAGAGTAGAGTCAACTCATATCAATTAAAATGTTCTTAATATCAGTCATTTACCAAGATTTTACCTAAATATTACTTTTTGTGGTGTAGATTTGTAGATTTTCATACTAAAACTGAACCTATTATTTTCCATTTAAACAGGCCTATTATTTTTCAGAGCTTTAAACCATGTTGTAGTTGTTTCACCTTCTCATTTAACCTCTCAAAGTTGTATTTGGAGTGATCCGTGCACCGTGTTTCCCCAGTATATGCTCTGCTCTCTTACTTAGTTCTTCATTTAGTTTTATAGTATATATTTTAATCAGTGATATATATATAAATATGTAAGGAGGGTTGGAATAGAGGCCAGGAGAGCTCACACGAGGACTCAAACATGCATAAATGACATATATAAAATCACTTAAGCTGTATTTTTGATAAGAGAACGATGTTATAACGTGATGGAAAGGTGAAAATAGAACTTTTTGTCTAACTGGGTCTAGAAATTCACCCAGTAATCTTAAATCTGGAGTACCTGACTTTAATATTGCACCTGTGCCTCAGTGTAAAACTTTCTATCGATTCTGATGATTGTAATTTTAAGTTTTGGAGACTTTAGGGCAGTTTATCCCTGTGAGAGCTAAGAACAAAATAGTTGCTTTTACAGTTACCTGTGTTTAGCTTTAGTTATAATATATAATTCTGCACAGCCGTCTGGCATGAGCAACCCGGTGCTCAAAATCCTTTCTTTCCCCAGTCTGCATGATTATCATCACCACTCTCTTCGCCATGAGCCAGACTCAGATGCAGCTGTGCAGTAATAATCATATTTATTTCAGTGATGCATCTGACACAAAGGAGCTCATCTCTCACCTCAGACTAACAGTTTCCTCTGCAGAAATGTTCTATCAGTTTCCTGTGGTATTTTTTCCCTTTTCTTGGTTTACTGTTGGGTTTTTGTTCTCATGCACTGCACATGAATTACCCCAAACACCACAACATGAGCTAAGTGAGAGGAGATCATGGTTTTTCTTTCTGAGTTCACAGTTTGCAAGTTATTAAAATCATTTTAGAGCTTAGCATGAATTCAGCCTGGAAGACCTAACTTAATATCATTCAATAATTCACTAATACTTTTCTCTCTTTGTATTTGAGTTTCCCCCAGGTTGAATCAGATGTGTTGTGCATGTAAACTTAGCTACTGATTTTAAAATGTGAAAACAACCTCAAATATTGTAAAGACGACTGTAATGATATAGCACACCTACAAATACAAGAATACAGTGCGAGAGGGGACGTTAGTCTCAAATTGGAAAAACAACCATTCCATCAGGGGTCACTGACCTGGTGCCCTGTGGGACTTTCTCCACTGCCTACGTACGACTTTTTCCCAAAATAGAACCACTCACCCAGAGCTTCTTGCCTCACTGAAAACTAATCTTTTTATTTGAGGTCTAGACATGTCAAGAGATCACAACAGGATTGACGGCCTCATGTCAGTTTGTATTTTGTAAAAGTTGTTAGCTGTGCAGATGTTCCGCTGTTCGGTCTTAATTAATGTTACAGCAGATTCCAGTGAGACCTTTAGTTCCCTCTCATCCACTCATGTTAAGTCCAGATCATGTTAACAAGCTGTGGGAAATCTTGCAGCGTTGGCCTGTCCAATGGTCCCTGAAGCGCCCATCTTTCTTAATCAATGATATATACAGGTTTCAGCAGCAGCTCTTATATATTTGTATAGTTAATTGCTGTGCAGAAGTATGTGTGAGGTCGGCTTATGGACAGGATTGTAATGCCAACTGTAAGGAAGGTTGGGATAGGGGCCCGGAGAGCTTCAGGCATATTTTTGATGAGAGAACAATGTTATAACCTGATTGGAAGCTGCAGAAAATACATTTTTGTCTAAGTGGGTCCAGAAATTCACTCTATAATCTTGAATCTGGAATACCTGACTTTGATCTTCTTTTCTCTCTTTCTGTCTCTGTCTCGGTGTAAAACATTCCATCGACAGAAAACCCTAAAGAAAAGAGAAAACTTGCGCAGCGCCGACCTGTCCAGTGCTCCCTGAAGTACCCATCAATTGCTTTCCCATACATATATGCAGTACATTGTGTGAGAGGAGAGACGGGCAGGCAGTGTGATGTATCGTAACAGCTGCCAATATTTCTGCAGGGCATCAATACATTTTTATTCCCATTGTTTTTCCCCTTGTGAAAAAGCTTTTTGCCAATTAATGGGAAAATAATCTGCAAAATCAAGCCCCTCCGGCCAGCTGCATTCTCACAGAAAAACACCTTGTGATGTCATGTGGTGATACAGGAAGTGCTCCATTGTGCTCCACACACCTTCATGTAACACTTTTTAGAGCTGGAGGCCAGACTACGGCTACATAGATTAGCGGCAACAGAAGATTGGTTCTTTAAGGAGCCTGAGATATGACTGAATAAACACCAGTTAGGAGGTTTTGTAGAAATTAGACAAATGAAAACTAACAACTAACAAAGAAAATAAACACAAAAGCTCAAATTCTGATTTTGGAAAGATGTTGGAGTCCTTTTACTAGAGTTCCTTTGGTTATAATCCACAGATTGAACAGTGGGATTTATATAATCCACAGGGAAGGGAAAAAAAGAGTTTGTCCTACCACGTGTTTATTAGCTCACCATCACTGTAATTTAGTGGAGCTGGGAGATGTTATATGTGATCCAGTCCATTAAAAAAAACTGACCTTTGAATCTCGGGCTAAACGTGACTCTCCATGCACAGGCCGTTCTCTTAAATGTGTATGGAGGCGCAAGATATGATAATTGTAAAATGTGTAGTTTTAAAGTTTGATGCATTTTCAGAGATGCCAGACCACAGCCACAGCAGAGCAGAGGAGGAAGTAACACTGTGACCGTGTAACTTTAAAGGGGACATATCATGCTT
>KN514025.1:0-11828 GCA_000787155.1 Scartelaos histophorus
AATCACATTCTATCGTCTAAATAAACAGTTTGCATTATATTGGTAACATTGGAATTGGTTTTAAGTATCACTTTTATTCCTCAAGTTTGAAATTGTATTATCGTGACAGCACTAGTGAAATTGGTTAGAGTCAATGTAATTATATTGAAGATCTTACTAAAATTTGATAAAATTTTGTCTAAATTCTGGTGAAATTATCATTATTTAACTTCCTGGTTTGACACAGGCAAAAGATACAAAAAAACGTAGAGGTAACTCCATAACTTACTAAGCAAACATAATGAAAACAAAACAAAAAAACTGCACAACTGACACGAGTAGACAAATAAAAATAAATGACAACACTATTTTGTTACACTGCTTTTTCAAACGTGTGTCATGAAAAGAACACAAATAACTTTATAGTTTATCAAAAACTTGTTTCAAATTAACATTTCCAGAAAATGAGCAACTGCAATAACAAAATGGTCCTAGTTGACAAATATTAACCAAAAATTTTACTTTTTTTTTTACTTTGGATGAGACTTTGGTGTCATTTTTAGAAATCATTAAACTTGAAAATGTATGGATAGCAACAATAGTTCTATTTTAGCTTTAAAGATCTGGTTTTAATAAAAAGATCTTGCATAAACTGGTGGATTAACCAATATAAAAACATGTGAAGATATTTTGGTAAATGGAAATACTGTTAAGTTATGGCAGCAGCGGCAAACACCTTATAGTGGCGGTGCACTAATAAATTTGTTCACACTGTAAATCAATATTTCATCTCAGATAAATTGTCGCTGCATTTTGAATGAAGTTTTCTGTGTTGATGAAATAGACAGAGGTTTTCCATTTCAGAACTTTGCCAATTCCTGTATTTCAGTACTTTTCTTCAACTTTTTTCCACAAATTGCTACTTAAAGACGACCTAATCTTATGTCATTAGAATGTTCAAAACTCTAATGATGATGATGACTGATGATCAGACCTAAATGCTGATGGTTTTATGACATTATAACAAAAAGTAAGCAATCATTTTGAATTTCTGTGCTACAAATCTTCAAATCTACAAATTTATTGGAAAAAAATACAGCTTTCTAACCCTAAAATAGCATAATTTATGATGAAATGTGTAATATATCTGTAGAGGAAGTGGAAAAACTGTTGTGGGCTCAACATTTCTGTGAGGATTTGTCCAGTAAAACCTCAAAATGTGTAAAAATGCTTAGTGTGGATCATAAACTCAAAACCCAATTGTAAGTGTTTTTAAACTGGATCTGAATCATTCACATGGAACTGAGTGAGTTTAATTTTCCAAAATGTCCTTGATTTTTAATATCTTGTGATTATCTGAAGTTAATCCCAATTTTCCCATCAAAATCCCATTATGATCCACTTCACTTTTGCCTCCAGCTGCTCCATTCACGAATTAAGAATGTTTTTGTTTGCAATTTTTTAAAGGGTCTAGTTACAATTTGAGACCCGATGACCGTTATGGTATAATTTCCCGCAATATTCATGTAAAAAGACTCAATAACATGGTATAATTTCCCCAATTTAAATCGCAATATTCATGTAAAAAGACTCAATAATGCGCCGACCAATGCGTTAGAAAACTGTGGCGCCCAATGGAAATCACCCAATGGACATCACCAAAAACGCCATCGCAACAAAGAACGGTGAAGTTGGAGTCCAAAGATCACACGAACGAAAAGCAGGTTTCATTTTTGCTTTTCATTTGTACCAAATTGTGTATGAGACGCTGCCAAAACCCACGTGTATCATCATTGAAATAAAATAAAAGTTAGTACAGAGCAGTGGAGGTGAAAACGTCTCGCAAAATGTTCGCGTAAACCCTCAGTCGTCCAGCTAAGATCTATAGAGGCAGAGATTTTTTTTTTGTAAATTCAGTTCTGAAGAAGCAGCTTGGATGTGCTGCAAAACGTATTCAATCATAAAACATTCCACGAGATGATAACTGAGAAGATGAAACAACTATAACATGGATAACAGCTCTGAAAAGTGGATTTTGCAGAATAGATTTGCTTTAACTGATGCAAAACTATTATAAACATTCAGCGCAGGCACTACCCACCAAACCAAGACAGTTAGAAAAATATGAAAACCTGTCTTATCCACTTTAACTCTCCATTTTGCTTCTTTTTAAGGCTTTGATATTTGGAACTCCGCCATCTGTTTTTCAGCCGCATAAATCTCCATATCTTACAGCGAAAAAACACACGCTTCTCCCATTTTTCGCCGACCCGATTGCGACTTTCCGACATTATCCGTCAAATTGGAAGCCATCATATTTTCAAATTCAGCAAAGTGGCGAGTGGCGTCTTAATGACACGCCGGCTATTGATGCAGTGAACGATGAAGGCCTATAATCTTAATGGAATCTGAATAGTAATTTCTCTAAATATCGCACATCAGCTCTGGGTTTTTTAAGCGATGTCCTTGTATATGGCGGCGAATGCATTAACCTCCGCGCATTAGGGCTTTAAGTGATGGGTCTACAATTGGTTTTATGCAGTCGTCAGTCTCCGCGGCGATATAATTCTCCTCCGGGTGATTTATGCGTCAGGGATGTAACGGGACGAGGGGGGTGAAGGAGCGAGTAATCGTTTTAGTGCGAGTGTGCAGACGGAGACGTGCATCGTGGGTAACGGCTGCAGACTGGAGTGCTTTCAGTCTGTTTGAGTTTTTTTTTTCTTTTTTAAATATGTTGTAGAAAAACTGGTTAAAACCCTTAAATGTTACCTTTAATAAATACTATGCAAACTACCAAAAAAACTCGCGACAAAAGTAGATCGAGTCTAAGAATTGGCTTTTAAAATGGTAGAAAAATGAGCGTCAAACAGTGTTTAAGTAGAAGTGGCGATGACGCATGAGAGAAGCAAAACTGAATCAATTTCCCTTTTTTTATAAGGAAAATTTTAAGTGCATGTGACAGGTTTTCATGCTTTTCTATTATTACTTTGTATTATTTAAAATATCACAATAAAAAAAGAATAATTTCACAAGGAAAAATTTACAATTTAAAGTGCATGTGACAGGTTTTCATGCTTTTCTATTATTTTTTTTTATTGTTTAAAAATATAACAATAAAATAATTTTACAAGGAAAAATGTGTGCATGTGACAGGTTTTCATCTTTTTCTATTATTTTAAAATATAACAATAATAAAATAATCATTTTACAAAGGAAAATGTACAATTTAAAGTGCATGTGACAGGTTTTCATCTTTTTCTATAATTGTTTTCATTATTACTAAAATATATATTCAGAATTATATCTTCTTCTTCTTCTTATTCTTCTTCTTATTCTTCTTCTTATTCTTCTTCTTCTTATTATTATTATTGTTAAAGAAAATAATGATGCATTTTATTTAAAAGCGCATTTCAACACCAATTAAGACCCATAATTAAGCACAACCCAACAGTATAGGGCAGGTTCTAACACATCAGGACATTAATGGGCCAATTTAAATAAATGGGTTTTGACTTGATTTGAATGTTGGGAGTGAATTAAGCCATATACACTTAAAAAGTCCCATATTACGTGATTTCTGGATGCTGTAATGTTTTTTTCCTCATCACAAACTTACCCAGAGTTGTGTTTCATTTCATTCACATGTAAAAGGCAGTTGCTCACTTGAAAACTCCCTCTTCATGAACTCACAAGGTGGAACAGACCATTCTGAGCTTTGGAGATGTTGACAGACTGATAAATAATCATTACTCTGGCATATGTGAATGAAACAAAACACAACCCCAGGTCTGTTTATGACGAGGTAACTCCATTCAAACCAGTCGATTTTGCATAATATAGGACCTTTAAATACTTCTCTCGTCACGGTCTACTCGAATCTTTGTAGCCAGGACCACCTCCAGCTCTGCTCAGTTGGGTATAAGTGCACTGCAGAAGAGTGGAGTGCTACTTACTCCATGAGCCCCTGTGCCAGAGACACAAGCCAACACAACAGAATGCAGAATCCCATAGACTTCTGCTGAGAAAATCAAGCAGCCGGGGCAGGGAGGGAAGCATTTTATAACAGTGTGAATCAGGCAGTCATTATACATTTGAATAGAACAAATTCAGGGCAATAGTGGGTGATTTTAAGTGAGGATCATTAAAGTTAAGCGGTGGAGTTGAAACATAGGATAATAATTGTGTTTTTCGCCTGGCAAAGGAAGGGTTGCCTGTTTATTTTGCACTATAGGTGGTCCCAGATGGGTTTAAGGGTGAATTTTCTGGTTACATCGTACTTTGCCAGTAAATATCCAAAAGGTACATTCACAAAAGCTGAACCCGATCGTTTCCATTAGAGTCTAGACCCAAGAACGAGCTGTTTTACAATGAAAATCTGCATTTGAACGGTTTTCATTTGAACTGCCCCCATCTGAGTTAAATATTATTGGCCTGTAAAACATGATGTCGCCATCTGAACACTTCACCCTCCTGTTGGAGATGCTCTGTGCAACTCTCTGAGCAACTCTCTGTGCAACTCTCTGTGCAACTCTCTGTGCAACTCTCTGAGCAACTCTCTGTGCAACTCTACACAACTCTTTGTGCAACTCTCTGTGCAACTCTCTGTGCAACTCTACACAACTCTCTGTGCAACTCTACACAACTCTCTTCAAGTTTTTGTGCAACTCTATACAACTCTACGCAACTCTACACAACTCTACGCAACTCTCTGTGCAACTCTATACAACTCTTTGTGCAACTCTCTGTGCAACTCTACACAACTCTTTGTGCAACTCTCTGTGACGATCGTTTCCATTAGAGTCTAGACCCAAGAACGAGCTGTTTTACAATGAAAATCTGCATTTGAACGGTTTTCATTTGAACTGCCCCCATCTGAGTTAAATATTATTGGCCTGTAAAACATGATGTCGCCATCTGAACACTTCACCCTCCTGTTGGAGATGCTCTGTGCAACTCTCTGAGCAACTCTCTGTGCAACTCTCTGTGCAACTCTCTGTGCAACTCTCTGAGCAACTCTCTGAGCAACTCTCTGAGCAACTCTACACAACTCTGTGCAACTCTTTGAGCAACTCTACGCAACTCTCTGTGCAACTCTCTGTGCAACTCTCTGTGCAACTCTACACAACTCTTTGTGCAACTCTCTGTGCAACTCTACACAACTCTCTGTGCAACTCTCTGTGCAACTCTCTTTGCAACTCTCTGTGCAACCCTACGTAACTCTCTGAGCAACTCTCTGTGCAACTCTCTGAGAAACTCTTGGTAACTAATGAGTACCATCTATGGCCCTTAGACCGGTTTCGTCTGACCTCCAGCTGAATTGGCCCAAATGATTAAATTCAGTAATTTGAGTTTAAAAGGGTTTCTAGAACTTTAACCTCATATTATTGTACAGACCTTATGTTCCAAACAGTTATAAATGATACTGTGGCTACGTAAAAACTATGTAAAATGCTTCAGTTTGAAAGAGCAGCCTTCAATCTACTATTATGCTTCTGTAGATGACCTTGTGTTTTAATGTATGGTCATCAGGAAGTGCACATTAACATGTTAATTGTTAGCTTTATCGTGACATCATGTCTGTCTCAAGTTGTGCAAATCACCGCAATGAATCAAGATACACGATGCATAAGGTAAATGAGGAATAACTTTGGACCACTGGAACTAAACTATTTGAAATTAACCATTTCTTTTATTCACCTTTTTAAGAGCAAAAGGCAAATGTTTAAAATAATGAATAAACCAAATAATAAAATGCAGACATTGATTCAGTTTTAAATGAACACTAACTATATTCTTTGATACATATCTTTTGTTCTGAGACTACACATGGATGACGTCTCCGGTGTCTGAGCATTATGGAAATTTTATATAACTTTACAGCCTTTTACCTGCACCTTCACAAGTGAAACGCAGAGGTGTAAGTGTAGTGTTAGCCTCTACACGTTTAGGCGTTAGCTAACAAGTCAACGTAGCTCTCCGTGCTAATCTTTGAGTCCCGAGGTGTAAAATGAAACTGTATAGATGCAGCTCCTCACCTGTGAATAATCTCAATCTCTGCCATTCGGGACTGAACTTTTCAATCTCTCTACTGAACTAAAAGTAAAAAGTAACTTGAAAACAAACACTTCATGACATCACGAGGTGGGACGGAGCTTTGAAGATGTAGACAAACTAATAATAAAGGATTACTATATGTGTGAATGAAAGAAAACACAACTCCATGTCTGTTTTTGTATTGTAACATGCCTTAAAGCTTAAAGGCTGGGCGATATGGAGCAAAACATGTATCTCGATATGCGATATACATCTCGTTATCTGTACAGGAAAAATAACCCTCCAAAAACTACTGCAAAAACAAAAATGCCAAATTCCTCAAGGTCTTTTTTTATTGAAGAGCAAAGACATCGGCAATTCATGTAGGAACAAAGTGCTTCTGCAACATAAAAAAAATCCTTGTAGACAGAAATAATTTAACTAAAATAAAGGAAAAAATAAAACATATCGCCTTCTTTGCCATAAAACAGCTCAGTCAAGTCCAGCTCATGTTTGCATCATTCTGTTACAACCAGAACCATGAGCTCCTTCAGCAGAGGAAGTTCTGGAGGTTCTTTATTTTAATAGATCCATGTTCCAAGTGGAGCTGAGGTTTCCCACAATCCACTGCTCAGATCGTAGTTCTTAATAGTTTCATGCTGTGTCATTTTTGGAAAACATAAAACTTGAAACTGTATGGATAGCAACTCTAGTACTATTTTAGCATTAAAGATCTTATTTTGGTAAAAAGATCTTGCATTTTAAGGCGAATTAACCGAATGATTCCACTAATGTACAAGTAAAACTGCAGCAGATTCTTCATTTAAATCTTCAGCATAAATAAACTTTACATGATTAAACTTTACAACATGTAAACCATAAAGACACAGAGCCACATCAGCCCGTTTGAGATTAGAATGTGTTTAATTCAGATTTGCCACATTTGTTGACAATTTACAGAAACGAAACTTAAAACCTCATGACTCATTTGCATAAACTATAAGAGCTGAAAAAAAAGTTCACTATCAGGGCACAAGGAGCTGGAAATGGTGGAAAAGGTTCGTGGTGCTTGAAGCTTTGGTTAACACCAATTTTGGGCTTTTAAAGACGAGTTTGTGTTTCCTCCTGTTGAGGCGCCTCATGTTGAGACTCACGAGGAAGAAAAGAAAAGCGACGAGGGCAGAACAGAGAAAGAAACAAGAGAAACTGCCGAATCAGGAGTAAATATAAGCATTATATCGATATATACGATATGTCAAAATCCATATCGAGTTTTGAAAAGATAGATATCGCCCATCCCTACTTAAAGCTCACAAGAGTCAGTTTTGCATCATATTTCTGTACTATTGGGGTTCAATTGGACCTCCCTACGTTTGTTTTTTTTTAAATGTAGTTACCAAAAATACAATATAAAATCTGACATAGCACCTCTCCTTTAATACAATTCAATTTAGCGTTAACACAGTTTGCACGGTCGCTTTTGTCTATACATCTGCTTCTTCCAGCTCCCCTAAAAATAGAGCTTTCATTTCCGACCTCCTCTCTCCCTTTGTTTTTCCAAATTCTTTACCATCTCCATTCCTCACTGTCAAAAACAAGCCCGGCCAACGCGCCGTGAAGTGCAGGTACTGTGCCAAAGAATGAAGCACAAAGTCACTTACTAAGAATATGCCAATAGGTGAAACATAATGAACGTTTTCGCATCTAAAATGTCAACCCGATTTTGCGGCGAGACGTTAGGACGGGGCCTTCATTACAGAGGACAGGCGGTGTCATAAAATAAACATGATCCTTGGCATTTGGGTCGGGGAGAGTGGAGAAGGCAGCGGCGCTTTTCATGAGGGCTTTATTTTCACGCCGAGAGCCGAGCCGAGGTAGAATAAAAGACGACGGAGGAATTAAAAGGAATGTACCCGTTTTATCCCATGTATTTAAATGCCCTATTTTACGCAAAAATGTCTCTTGTGAGCTTAAGCCATGTTATAATGCTGTTAACTCCTCAAAAATACACCTGGGGTTGCGTTTCGCTTCATTCAAACATACGGTAATCCTTTATTATTAGTCCATTTACGTCTTTTGGAGGCGAAATTTGGAGAAACTATTACATAAAAAACGTTCAACCCATCGCTATACTGCAGAAAAAAGCCTTAAGAATTGTTAATTGTGTAAATTATTACGCCCCAACCAACCCATTGTTTATTCAGTTTAAAACCTTAAAGTTAAAGGACATATTTGACCAAAACAACATTACGTATAGAGTCCAAAATCACAGTCAATCCCAGAAAGACTTGTTATAACTGGAGTATATAAAAAAATAAGGCCAGGACTAATCCCAAAAGTAGAAGTAAATCTGTCAGAGTCTGGATGGCAGGTGCTTTTGTGCGATTGTTGTTGTACTTTTCCCTTTCCGGTTGCATTTATATGTTAATTAATACTGCCCCTATACAAATAAAGAAATAAGTTTAAGTTAACAGCTACTTTTTTTACTTTAAGTTCAGTAGAGATTGGCAATTCTGGGCCTGAAATGATCCAAATGATTCCAGAGACTGCGTAAAGGGTTTAAAAACACAATAAAGGACTTCCTGGATCGCCGCATGATGTCAAAAGGTGGAACAGTGTTTTCTGTTAAAGAGACAAACCCCAAATATGCAGTTTTTGTGTGTTAAATATGTGTAAATGACGCAAAACTCTTTCAGGTATGTTTTTGCTGAGGAAACAACATTATAACAGATAAAAACAGTATAATATGTACCTTTTAAGCTGATTGATCTTGTCCCCGTACAGAAATAATGTATTAAAGACTTTCCGCTGAGGTTATGCTGGGGGTGTTCTACATGTATCCACTGGAGGAATGTTCAGCAGTTACCATGGTGACAATGCACATATTAGCACTAAACACGCCAAAAAAGCTGTTTAAAACCCAAGAAAAAATGCAAAATGGATTTAAACGATGCATTTTCACAAGCCCGCGATCGATACGAGCATTCATGGTTGTGTTTAGGAGTTTGATTTTCAACATAAAGTTGAATTGCTTGATGCTAGCAAACTTGTGACTGTAAAAATATCACCAAACGCCCCTATTTACCCGGGACTGTCCCAGTTTTGAGCCTCATGCCCCCTTTCCCAGCAAATTTATCCAAAACCATAAGAAATATCCCAGGTGTCTCTATTTTTGCCAAATTTTATGCCTGCTAACAGTATAGAGAGGCATAAATTGTCTTTTTTTTTGTTGGTAAAATACAAAGAAATCTGCTTAAAAACGACCAAAACTCACAGAAAATGTGACTACACTGGCTCGCATGTTGAATTTTAACAATTTTCCATAATTACACACTCGTTTCACAATTTTATCATTACCAACCACCAAAAAGACGGGGATTCCCAGTTTATTTTGAAATTCTGGTCACCGTAGACTTTAATGTTATTTGAGAGGGACTCGTTTTATACTTTGTCTGCATGATGTGATGATAAAAACAGTAAAAATACAATAAGGGACATGCTGGGGTTCAGTACAGAGTCGAACTGCAATTAAAGTATCGCAATCTGAATGTAAAAATACGTATTTTTTTCCATTTCAGAGATGGAAACTTGACTAAAACTACTGAAATCAATTGTTTAGTTTCGTTGTCCAAGCGTTTTCTGCGAACAAAAAAGCTCTGGCTGAAATAAAACATAATTTAAGAGTTTAAATGTGAATAACAAGTCCTACAACTTATTAAATCTGATTAAATATGACTTCTGTACCATACTATTTTTGAATCTAGGTTTTAGGCAGGCGGTCAGCAGCTGTGAGAGGTTTTGCTCTGTGCACTAATGACATTCCGATGAGCTGAGAGCTGATTTTCACAGTCTTTAAACTTCCTCCCACACTTTTTCTCACTCCTACTTTTGAATATTTTTATCATGTAAGGTGAGTGCCTTCGTACTCTTCAAAAATGTTGAAAGTAACACAGTTTTAAACGGTTTATTCTGCAAGAAGGTTCCTGGAGTTTGCTCGTTTGCACGTTTTGGATCGATGGGCGAAACCGGAACGCCAATGGGTCGACTCACGTTACGGCGCGAACCAGGACGTTTGGAAACAGCGATGACGATTTCCGGCAGACTCATTTTGCGGAAAGTTTGAGAAAATCTAGAAAAAAATTTGAAAATGTCCCAGTTTTCTTCACCTCTATGTCATTGTAGTGTTTCGTTACGTTTGGCTAATCGACAATTCCAACCGTACCTCAGTTTTCAACTCCGTGAAGATTCAAGATGATTCCAAACAGCACATACGTCTTCATTTCACCACTGATCACTTTTACTTCAGTGGGTTTTAACACAATCGTAGAGTCCAGGCATCGGGAAGTGTCGTTGCATGTTTCCAAATGTCTTCCTGGTTTGCGACTAGAACCTACTGGTCAAATCTTCCAACTATGGTCCTCGCCAGGACGATGTCAAGATTTGGGAATGGGTCCTTACGCCTTGGATCAAATTTAGCTCCAGCAGGCGGCTCCGATCTGTAGTGTGGGAGTCACCAGTAGCTCGCCAAAGGACTTCTGAATTACACCGAACAAATAAAATGCGATGAATTAAATGCCTAAAAGTATAAAGTTGATGTGTAACTCTGTGGACTAATAAATGGATAATGGTTTATATATATTGTACTTCATCTAAAGCGGCTTTGGGTCTTCTCCTGCGTTACTTTACCCCTCCAAAAATGAGAAACTCTCTGGTGTTTTCCTTTTGCACGAGTAGCTCAATAAAGGAATAAGTCCACAGACCCCTGATCGACGAAAACACAAAATCTAAATGTGACGCATCAATGCAAACAAAATTTTAGATTTAGATTTTAATCCTACCCTTACAATTTACAATATTTCTACAATTTGACATTAGATAAATAAGATGGAAAACCCCAACAAACAAACAAACAAAAAAAAAAAAAAATAGACTCAGGTTCATATTATCAGTAATAACTTTTTAATAACACTGCCCACGTTTACATGTTTTTAATTCCGAATTAAATAGATCGAATTTAAATGATTGTCCTTCGAGTTTACATGGAAATAATAATTCTGAATTCAGGTTTAGATGAAAACAGGTTAAATCGTCTTTATTCCCTGGGGAAGGTTCTGATTGGACAGAGACACAAACGTATTTACGTCGACAGAAGAAAACTCACAATCAGCTGCTGCCGGAGTTTGACTTTTTCTCTTTCACTTTCTGTTTTGTGCCTCGGCTCTTTTCATTCTCTGTAGTTCTTACAGACACTTATTAGAAAAACTGTTTGGGTTCAGACCAAAGATTTGCTCCGGGGCCTTTTTGCAGAGCGACATCGCGTCAGAAGAATGACCCAACAAGCACGAATGACCGGGATTATTTTTAAGTGGAATAAACGTTTACATGATCACGGAATAAATTAAATAGACTTTAACATCGGAATAAAAAACCTACTTAAATTAGAAATTCTGAATAATCATTAGGAATTAAGTGTTTACATGGTCTTTTTAAAGCAGAATTAACTTTTATTCCGAATTAAATGAGTTTAAATCCGATTTAAAGCCTCATGTAAACGGGGCTCTCCACAATGTAATATTAAACCAAACGAGACCAAGTTACAGGTCAGATCTGTGGAGAGGCGACCCCGACACAGCCAGAATGCCTGTTTTTATAGGTATTTGAGCTATAAAACCACCTGGAATTGAATAAATGTAACTTAGAGCCGTGGAAATTTCCAAGCAGCGCAATGACTAGAAAAACTCGATCCCGAATCAAAAAGTTACACAAGTTTCAGCGAGAGACACTTTGTTCGTTTGCGTTTTCTCACCGGATAAACC